>JAMXBC010000813.1:0-13463 GCA_024138005.1 Lumnitzera racemosa | reverse complement strand
CCCCCACCGGACCTCCTCCCCATTCATTTAATTTGGGACAAAGGGATGAAAAAAAGGGAAACCTTTTTTTTGCAACCCAAAACGTTTACCCCTTTCAAAGGGGTGGTTTTTGGTTGGAGAATCCTATGCCCCCAAAAGGGGTTTAAAAATGAAATGACATTTTTTTGCAAATTAAAAGGGCCCAAACAAAATTTTAAAAAATTTTCTTTTTGGGTTTTTCAAAAAATTTCATACCAATTCAATCATTCACAAAAAAAAAACCCAAAAAAATTCTGCATGAATTCAGATACATCAAAAAACATGCGTAAACTACTTACAATACAATCATATACAAGCCTAAGCTCCGAGTATTTAACAAAACTGTATTTAAAATTAAACAATAACATAACCCAACTTATTTGGAATTGCTCAAATCGCTCGTTCCCTTAATCGCAAAAAAAAATTTGTCTCAGGGGTCCTATAAAAAAAAATTTGGTTTTTTAAAAAAATACTTAAAAAAAATTGGTTTCTTTTCCCAAAAGTTTTTTTTTTAACTCTTTTTTTTTTCCGTGTATCCCCCTTTTAAACCCCCAAATTGATTTTTTTAAACTCGTTTTCCCCGTTTGTTCAAACCCCTAAATGAGTTTTTTTAAAATTTTAAATTTTTCTAAGCCTTAAATTCTCGAATCTTACTGGGGAAATTTTAATCACATTAAGAGGGGACAATCCAAAAAACCCATTGAGTTGAAAATTTGGTTTTCTAAACTTTTCCCGGTTAAAAAACGCAAAACCCCCCCTTTAATTTGGGGTACCCGGAATTTTAAAATTCTCGATGTGTAAAAAATCTTACATTTTGGGAGACTTTGCAAAAATTTAAAAGGGGGGGTTTTATTTTTAGATTTTTTAATTTTTTGTTTTTCTATTTATTTTTTATCTAAATAACCCTATTTTTCAAAATTTTTTAAATTTTAAACAATTTCAAAAAAATTTACTAAATTCTTAAAAAAGTTCCCTATTTCCTAAATTAAAACCATCCTAATACTTAAAAAGGCTGGGAAAAAAAGGGTTTTTCCACATCAGAGTTTAAACATCCCAAAACATCAATTTTAATACCCTAAACCCAGTAATTAACACCTTAAATAACCTAAAAAACCCTCCAAATCACCCCATTTTTTCCATCTTTTTTGGGCTAAAAATAAACCCTTAAAAATTTTTAAAAAATTTTAATTTTTTAAAAAAAAAGGGTTTCATAGAAACGGGGTTTATATCATATGGCACCCTTTAAAAAAAAAAAAAAAAAAATTGAGCCCCAAAACTACATCCAAAAAGCCAAATTTTTTTCCGTTCTAATCATCCCTTCGGTTTTTAAAAGAAATTTTAATTACAAACCCTATAATTGAGACGTTATTAAACTAAATAAAATTTTTTTTCCCCCTAAATCTACATACGAAAAAAAAACCTAAAGAAAAACAAGTTTCAAAAATTTTCTGGGCAAAAAAAACAAAATTTTACAAAAAAATTTTTCCCAAAATAAATAAAAATTTAAAAGACAAACCCGGTCCAAAGCTTTAAAAGGGCCCCTTCCAAAACCGGCCCAAGGTTTGTGGGCCCGGGCCAAAGACGGGGGGGGGCTAAGAGTGGTTGGGTGGAAAAGCAGCTTAGTCCAAGGTGGTGGTGAAAATAGGGGTTTCCCCCCCTACACGAATTTACACAGTTTTTTTTTCTTTTTTTTTTTTTTCGGATTTTTTCTCTCGTTTTTTTCCATTTTCCAAATTTTTTCCCAATTTTTAAACTACCCAAAAATGATTTCTGGGAAATTTTTTCCCCCCTTTTTATAGACGATTTTTGCATTATTATGCATTAATTGGGACAAAACTTTTCCCCCAAAATTTTTTTTGTTTTTTTGGTTTTTATGTTTTTAAAAATTTTAATTGGTTGATTTTTCTTTTCCCAGATTTATTTTACCGAATATTTGGATTTTTCCCAAATTTTCCTCTTATTTTTTTTTGTTTTTTTTTAAAATTTAAAATTAAAAATTTTTCCCCCTTAATTTTTTTACTTAGTGTTTGGCCAATTTGGAAAAATTTTGGGCGTTTTTTTATTTTACACGTAAATAAAATGTGGGAAAACCATGTGAAAAATTCCTAATTTTTAATTTTAAAATTTTTCAAAATTTTTTTTAGGAATACATAAATCTATCTTTAGAAATTTTATTAGTTATTTAAATTACATTTTTTGGCATTTTCGAAAAATTTAAAGAAACTTTTTAAATATTTAAAAATTTTTGGAAAATTTTTAAAACCCCCCCCCCTCCTTTTTTTTTTATTTTATTTTTTTAAAATTCAAGTTTAAAGGGTCGTTTTTACTAATTTTTTTCCTCTCATTATTTTTAAAATTTAGATTTGATGGGATCCATTAATTGATCCCCTTTTAAACCTTGGGTTTTTAAGTTCAACCCTAGGGTTATTTGGGCTTAGCTTTGGGGCAAAAAATTTCCACCCCCCTTTTAAAAAAAGTTTTGTCCTAAAAACTTCTTTTAAAATCAAAATTTTTATTTAAAAATGACCAAATACAATTTTGAAATCCTTTTACAAACCCTGGAATTTGGGAAAAAAGCCATGGATACTGTTCCACCCAATCGCGATTTTTGGGTTCCCAAGCCCATCTCCGGGGCCAAAAACCTTTTCCACTCCATTAAAATCTTCACTGTAAATTTTATCTCTTTTCCTTAATTTTTGAACCCAAATTGCCCCAATACCCTTTAGGGATTTGGTCTCACTATTGGAAATTTTCTTTAATCCACTGGCTCTTTTTTCCACAAACGCTTTCCCAAAGTTTTTAAAAAAACCTTCTAAAACAGGGGTACAGGGGAATACTTTAAAATGATACCCCAAATAAATTGGGGGGTAAAGTTTACGGGGGTACGATGAAATTAAACCAATTTTTCCCCCAACACTTCAAATGGCCCAAATTACATCTTGAGCTAAAGTTTTCCTTTTAAAACCAAAACCTTTGGGTTTTTTTTGAATGGGTTAAAATTTTAATATAAACTTTAATAAACCAATTTCAAAATTCCAAGGTTTTCTTTTCCCAAAAATTCACCCTAATCTTATAAGGGTTTCCTGAGCTTCTTTTTTTTCACTTGTCAAAACAATTTTAAAAATTTCCTCATTTATTTGATTAAATCCTTACCCTTGCCCAAATTTAAATGGAAAATTCCTTTTTACCCCAAAAATAGGGGGAAAAACGGGAAATTTCCCTTTCCTTATAACGCTTCAAAAGGGGCCCAAACCCTTTTAATGGTTGAAATGTTAACAAATTTTTAAAAAGGAAAAAATTTTTTAATCAAAAGGGAAAAATATTTACCCCAAATCAGCTCCAAAAATCAAACACGAAAAGCTTGTAAAAATTTATTTCCCAAAGATTTTAAAATTGTTCGCCCCAAAATTTCCCAAACTGTTTGTGGGTGAAAAGGGTTTTTCCCAAAACCCTGCAATTTTTGCCCCCAAAGTCTAATGTAAAACCCCTCCCAGAATTTGGATAAAAAACCGCCCTATCTGGGGTCGGGAACAATACTTTAAAGGAAAAAACCTGAAACCCCCTTATTATTTCTGGAACATAATCCCCTTAGCCCATTTTTTTTTCCCCATTAAAATCCCCCCGCCCAAATAAGGAAAAAAAAATGTCCCACTTTTTTGGTTATTTAAAATCTACGACTACCCAAAGGGAAATTTGTACCCAAAACTTGAGCCCTTTGGAAAATGAAACCCACAAAGGGTCCCATGGTAATTAAACCCCATTTCTACCCAAAGTTTTTCCTCTAAAGGTTTAATATCCCCCCGGGTCTTTGGGTTTCTGTTTTAAAAATTTTTTGGATGTAAAAATGCATTCGAAAAACAAAATTGTGCCCCTTCTTTTGTTCTTTTCCCATTCTTCCAAAAACATAAATTTTAAAATTTTTGGTACTTTTATTTCCTCCCGGGGGGCCAGTAAAACCTTTTTAATTTCCTTCACCCAAAAATTTCCCTTCCCTTTTAATTGTCAACTTTTTTGGGAAATACATATTTTTCCCTCAAAACTTTATTATACCCAAATCATCCACTTTAAAAATCAGAGCCCGGGCCCCCTTTAATTTTTAAATTTTTTTTTCTTTTATCCCCAAATCAGACCCTTATCCCCCCTTTGTTTTTTTTGGTTTTTTTTTTTTTCCCCTAGTAGAAAAGGTTAAAAATTCCCAGTTCATCAACTGGCTTTTGGGTTCCCCAAAAAAGAAAAAAAATTTTTGCTTTCCCCCCAAATTCTTGAAACTAATTCACGTTTGGTTTTAAAATTATTTTACCCCCACCTTTTTTCAAATTTTCTTTCGACTTAAGGAAACCCCCCAACCAAATTGGCCTTTCCAAAGGTGGAAAATTTATATTCAAATCATAATCTTTAATAAATTCAAACCACCTTCTTTGCCTTAAATTCAACTCCTTCGGATAAAAAAAATATTTAAAAAAACTTTTAAATGGTAATTTTACATCTCGCACCGTTTTTCCATAAAGATAATGTCCCCCAATTTTTAAAGGGAAAACCCAAAAACGGCTGCTACTCTAAAAAATCATAAAAGTTGGGAAATTCCTTCTGGGCCTTTAAATTGCCCCTTGATGCAAAAAATGAAAAACAATTTTTCAATCCTGCATCAAAAAAACCCCCCCCAATTTTCCATTCCTTTGGGGAAATCACTTTTTACACTTTAAAAAGGGCCCTTTTCTGGATAAAGGAAAATTTTACTACTGGGTTTAAAAAAAAATTTTTCTTCAACTTTTTGAAAAACTCCTTTCACAATCTTCCCCCCCTTTCAAAATTTTAAACATCCTTTTTGGGTAAAATCCATAAAAAGGGTTTTTAGAAAATTTTGGAAAAAATTCCTTTTAATAAAACCCGCGTAAAACCAGCCATACCCAAAAAAAAACTTTTAAAACCCCCGTCCTGGGGTTTTAATTTTTCCCAAAATCCAAAAACTCTTTTATTTTATCAGGGTCTCCCAAAAATTCCTTCACCCAAAAAAATAAAAACCTAGAAAAAAAAATTTTTAAACCCCAACCAAAAATCACATTTACTTAATTGGCAAAACAAATTGATTTTTTATTAAACTTCTATAATCCCAAAAATCTAAATGCCCCCTCCCATGCTCCCCTTTAGTTTTTTGAAAAATCTAAAAAAAAACATAAATTTAAACCCAAACAAATTAAATCCAAATAGGGTTTGAATATGCGTTTCCCCCATCGGGCCCCATAAAATACACCCGGGAGCTTCTTTAAAACCCCAAAATTGGCATAAACCAAAAATTAAAAAAGGAACCTATCGGTTCTAAATCAGTCTTTTTGTAAAATCTTCTGGCTTAATTTTGGAAAATTGATGAAAATCCTTTTTTTTAAATCTATTCTAAAAAACACAGTTGCCCCTTTGGGGAATTTGGCAAACAAAGTCTTTTAATTTGCGGGGAAAAGGGGTTTCCCCTATTTTTTAATTGGGTAAAATTTGGGTTTAAACTCTTATAGCCCTATACAAAAATTGTTAAAACCATCCTTTTTTCACAAAAAAATCCCGGTGCCCCCCAAATGGTAAAAACCCCTTGAAAAAATAAAATTTTACCCCAAAAAGTTTCCTGAAAGTTGCTTTTTTTAATTCCTGAATTTCCATATTTTAAATCCGATATGGGTTTTAAAAAAAATAGGCTCAGTTCTGGGGAATAATTCTAAAAGTGAAACCCAAAACTCCCGGGAAATGGGGAAATAAAATTTTGGAAATTTCCCCCCGGGAAATACATCTGGAAACTCGTTCACAAACCCTTTTGTTGACCCTTGGGAGTTTTTCCCCTTCTTTGCTTTCCAAAAGCAAACCCCCAAAAAAAATTTCCCAAATCCCCCCCCTTTATTTTTGTCTCCATTTTGTTCATCAAAATATCTCCAAATCACTGAAAAATTTTAAAATAATTTCCCAAACCACCCTTTTCCTTTGAAAAAATTCTTTTCCCTTCCCCCTAAATTAGATTGATAATTTTTTTTTAAAAACCACAAGGGCCCTTTATTCTTTGGGAAAACAAAATGAAAAATCCCCCCTATGACATTCATAAACCTTGAAAGGTAATAATTACAAAAAACTTTTTGGATACCCCTTCTTTAAAATTTTTTTTCTACCTCAGCTACTACTTTCAAATTGGTAATTTTCCCCCCCAAGTTTGGAGTTCAAAACTTTATAAGTTATATTAACAGAAAACCCACAATCTTTTCCCGTTCTTTTTAAAAAAAATTTTTTGGCTTGAAAAGGGAAAATAAGAGAAAAACCCAAAGTAATCCCCACCCACAAAAGCAGGTTGCCCCAAATAAAGCACTTGCCCCGGGGAAGGGTACAAAAATATAGGGTTTTTTAACCAACTACACAACTTTTCAAAAACCTTAAAATGCAAATTTTTCAATTTAATTCACCCCTAAAAATTTTTAAATTAAAATTTTATTTCCTGACCCTTTTTAAATAATTCCTTCATCATTTTTTTTCTTAAACCCCCAAATGACTCCCCCGCATCACCCATGGAAAAGTACCCTCTAAAATCTGAAAAAACCCTTTATTCTCTTAAATTTCCAAAACCCTTTTAGAGAAAAGATATAAAGAAAGGGGGGCAAAAAGGGGTTTAATAAAATCCCTTTTCCTGTTCCTTGGGTTTCCTTGAAACAAATTGGGGAAACAGAAAACCTAAAAGAAATGGCCCTTTCAAACCAAAATTTAAAATTACATTTTTAACTAAACATTCCTTAGGGCATCCCTTTTAAAGCACAGGGGTTGGGGTCCACTATAAAACAATTTCCCTTAAAGCCCCCGGCCCCAAATTTGGAAAAGATTTGCACCACATTTTCAAAAATTTTGCCCTTTTTCCCAATCCTTTTCATAAAAATTTAAACGGGGTTTACTGTTTGGCGCTGGGGTTTTACAAAAAAGCCAGAGTTACTGGTCTCCTTTTTTGCTCAAAAACTACTACTAAAGGCACCAGGAAATGATCCCCTTAAATGATGGACTCGGTCGATAAAACCTTTGTTTATCTTTTGACTCTACATTTGCTTTTCATCCCCACAAAAGAAATTTTCTTCCCGTTTTCTTGCCTTATCTAAACCCCCTTTTTGTAAGTGTGAAACCTAAAAAACCCCCAAAAACTTGCAAAAACATTGTGGGGTCAAAATTTAAATCAGAAAAAAAAACCTTTTTTTCCAATCAATATTTCTCGGTAAAAAGCCAAGGGACAAATTGTAAAAAAATTTTTTGAAAATTTAATTTTCATACTGGGTTTTAACCAAATCAAAACCCCCCCTTCTTTAATTCAAACAAAACTCCACCATTTTGTTTTTTTAAAAATAAAGAGGAAAAAAAAACTCCTTCCTGAATTCTTCCTTAAATTTTTGCCAAACCCTTTTTCCAATTTCCCCAAATTGCCTTGCTCTCGAGTCCCAAAATACCCTCGCAACTAACTTTTAACAAAAACGTAACCCCTAAGATAACTTTTGAGATTCAAAGGGGACTTGAAAGCCTCAAAAAAATCCCTTTCAAATTGGGCTAACCCGTCATTCCCGTCATCTGGCCCTACCCATTTCCCCCCTTTAAAAAAAACAATTGGCTTTTTTAAACTCCCGGAAGTTTATTTTTCCTTTTGATTCGGGTCCATTCGTTGTTTTAAACTTCTTTGGGGTTTCTTCTTTCCCAAAATTAAAAACCCCAAACCAAATCTTAAAATTTGAAAACAAAATTCCCCTTTCTGTTCCCCTCCCCCTCTTTTAAAAGCAAAAACTGGCCCCAATTAAAATTTTTCCAAAAAAGGCCCCTATTTTTCCCCAAAAGGTTTGGGTGGGCTCGTGGGGAAAGGGTTTTGATTCCTTTTTAGTTCCCCCCCTTTAAATACTCCCCCTTTCCCAAACTTCATCATTAAAAACGCTTAAAAAGGGTTTTAAATTATAATCCCGGCTTTTATAATTTCTTAAAGTTATCCCCACTTTTTTTTGGGGAATGGGTTTTTAAATTAATAAAAGCTTCAAAATGAAATCATAACAAAAAGTAATGACAAAAGCATTTTAAATCAACGTACTTAAAATCCCAAAATTCCAACCCTATTTTTTCAAAAACAACCCCTTAAAATCATTAAAAAAATTTCAACTTCAAAACAAAAGATAAAAAATCCTAACTTTCCAAAAAAATACATCCAAATTTAAAAAAACTCGAAATTTCTCATTCCTTAAAATTTAAAACAGTACAAACTCCCTTTTTTTTACAAAATGTATAAGACAAAAGGGTTTCAAACAAAATGGCTACAAACAAACTTACTTACAGGTTTCTTTAACCCCCAACCAGAACTAAAAAAAATAAATTTAAAAAGCAAAAAAAAAAAAAAAAGAAAAACAACAAAAAGTCCCAAAAAAAAACATTAAAAGAAATTTCCCAAAAAACCCTCAGTTTTCCCTCAAAAACACTAAATGGATCATAAAATAAAAAAACTACCTAACTAAACAAGTCAGTTTATCTAAAATAAACTAGCCCCCCCTCTTAAAACCAAAGGCCAAAAACTACTCCCTCAAAAGGGGTTTTATAACCCCTAAGGGCCCCCGAGAATGAAACCCCCAAAAGCTCACTAAACCTGGGCCCCAAATTATATATACTATCTCGGAGTCTTAAGGTTTAACCCCCTCCCCTCCCCTGCACTCAAACAACATCATCTTTATCCGACTTAAAATAGGTTACCAAACTCCTATTTCCAGCTAACCCCGGGTCTGCAATCACCCGCCTTTATTAAAGGCCCTTAAAATCCCAACAATTTTAAAACCTCGTTCTCTTTTCCTCCCAAGGTCTTTTCCGGATCTTCTTCTTCTTCTAGGGCCTCCTCGGGTTCCCTCCTTTATATGAAATCCTCTTGGGGGTTTAAATTTTGGAAAAAGGGTTTTCTGGTAAGTGGTCCCCCGGTATTTTTCAGGTTCAAGGGTTAAAAGGGGTTTTGGTTCAATGGTATCTCTATACCACCCCCGTAAGGGTGGGAAAACTGAGGGGGAAAAAATCAAAACCTTTGGGGGGTTAAATGTCAAGGAAAAATATGGGGAAAGTCACAAAGGGAATTTTGTGCAAAAATCAGCTTTGGGGATGGTCTCCCATCCTTAAACCCAGCGGGAAAATAAACGTAAAAGGGGACCCTCAAAGTTTAAAATTTCCCTTTTGCCCCCCAACCCTTCCCGCCCAAAAAAAAATGGTAAAAGCAGTTTAAAAATTTTTATACTGAGGGTCCTAAAACCATCTCCCTCCATGCCCCCCTTTTAAACCCCTTCCCCAAATATAGCCCATTTGATCAATTAAAAATTATCAACGATCCAAACAACTGTCCTAAAGATGTTCCCCCTTGCTTTAATTTCCATCAATAAAAGCTGTAATCAAAAAACCCAAAAATCAAATAGGGGGAAAAGTCTCCAAATTTCCAAAACCAAATCTTTTTCCAAAACCCATGTATTAGTTCTCCCCCTTTAACCCCAAAATTATTTTTAAAAACCCAATTTAATTTCTTCTATGTTTAAAAAATTATGGGTAAATTTAAAATTATACAATTTTTTTTGTGCCCCCCCTTAAATTTTTACCCACTAAAACTTACTCCCTTTTAATTCTATTTCCTTTTTTTAAATAAGCGTTTTTTTAAAGCGAGTTTCCAAAATACGCTCTGATACCAAACCGAGGGAAATGTTTTCACCCCGAAGTCACAAAAGGGCCCAAAAATCCCCCCCGTTTAAAAACCCTTCTATGAAAAGTTTAACCCGCCCAAAAAAGGGGCCCCTTTCCTTAAAAAAAAGACCAAAAAAAGGTAAACGACGAATCCCGCTTTGAATTAAAAAAAGTCCAATTAACAAAAAAAATTAAAAAAATACAATTATTTATTTTTAGGGGGGCAAATTTCTAATAACCCTGTTCAATATAAAATATATTAAATCCACAAAGCTCCCAAGAAAATTTTTTTTATAAAAAATAACAGTTTTACTAATTTAACCTTAAAAAAACCAATTCGTCTTTCACCCCCAATTTTTTGGCACTTTAAATTTTCACATTATATAAAAAAAACTTGAAACCCTCAAACCCCCGGCTTCCCCAAAGAACTAACCCTCCCGGGTAAAATTTTTTTAGGGCGGCATAGTACTTGAAGTGGGGTTTAGAAATCAGAAACCCGCAAAAGGGGTCTATAAAAAGGGTTTTTGAGCAAATAAAACTCAGTAAAAAGGGAAAATTGGGGGACTCAAAAGAAAAGCAAAAACAAGCCCCAAACAGAGTTATCAAACATTTATTTTTACGCAATTTCCCAAAAAACAAGTTTTCCCTTGCAAAAAACGTAAAACCCCGGTTTCCCTTGTGAAATCAAAAAAAATTTTACCCGCTCCAAAACTGGGTTGAGGGGGGTTTCCAAAGTTATGCAGCAGCTCCCCAAAACCAAACCCCCAAAATTTTTGCAAAGGGAACCCCATCCCCCCCCGCGACAAACCCTTCAAAAAACCCCTTGACTTTTACCCTTGCCACGATCCCCCTTCTTGTTCACTTAGTTTTGACCCAAAGATGAAAAAAAAGGGCCAATTTTTTTTAATCCCCCCCCTAACCTTTTAAAAGGGGTCGAATTTGGTTGGAAAACCATAACCCCCTAACGGAAATTTCAATGCATAACCCTTTTTTTTTTTAAATTAGGGTCAAAATAAAATTTAAAATTCCCAATTTTGGTGTTCAAACCAAATTTTATACCCAAATTTAATAATCCCCAAAACACTCACAATAAAAAATTTCTGCAAAGAATTCAGATAAAATCAAACCATGGGGTAAAAATACTTACAATCACAATCAAAAAACCAAACCCAAATTTTCCCAGTTCTAAAAAAATTAGTACTCTTTTACAAAAGCAAAAAAACCCAAAATTACTTAAATTTTCCCGATCATTCATCCCTTAAACGCAAAACTATTTCTCCCCTAAAGGGGTCTTTAAATACAAAATAAAGGTCTTTTTAGTACTTATAATTTATGGTTTATATTCTAAGTTATATTTTAACTCATTTTTTTTCCGTATATACCCATTATGTCCTAATGATTCGTTGTACTCTATTTCAGTGTTCGAATCCTAAATGAGATTTTAAATTTTAATTCCTAAGCCTTAAATATGCTCGAATCTTAATGTGAAATTAATCACATTAAGCTCGAGTGTCCAAATATCCTATTGGGTCGTAATTTGGTATTCTAAACTATTCGGTACACGCTAACCCTAATTGCGGTATCGGATTTATTCCCGATGTGTGAAAATCTTACATTTTGAGACATTTTCTTAAGATTAATGTTATTTTCACATTTATTATTTTTCTAATTTATATTATAATATTATCTAAATAACCCTATTTTTCAGATATATTAATTTACAATTTCACATATTACTAAATTCTTATATTAATTACCTAATTTCCTAAATTAACCATACCTAATACTTCAAAGGCTAGGATTAGGGTTCCACATCAGAGATTAACATCCCTAAACATCTAATTAATATCTAAATCAGTAATTAACACCTTAATCACCTAATTAACTCCAAATCACCAATTTTTCCATCATTTTAAGGCTAAAATTAACTTAAAAATTTTGAAAATTAATTTTTAAAAAATGGCTTCATAGCACTATTTTATATCATATGAGCATCCTACAGAAAAAAATTTTGAGCTCCAAACTACACTCCTAAACCTATTTATTTTCCATTCTAATCATACTCAGTTTTGAGCAATTTATTAAAAACCCTATAATTGCAAACGTAATTAAACTAAATCAATATTTTTCCCTAAATCGACATACGATAAAACCTCAGAATAACAAGTTTCATAATTTTCTGGGCAAAATAACTAATTTTACAAAATTATTCAAATCGGAAAATTTAAGAGACTAACCGATCCAAAGCTTTATGGCTGTCCAAACCCGGTCCAAGGCTATCGGTCGGCTTAGACGGTGGGGCTAGAGTGGTGTGGTGGCGGCAGTTCGGTCCTGGTGGTGGTGAGATACGGGTTTCTCTCCCTACACGAATTTACACAGTTTTCTTTTCTTTTTTTCTGGATTTTCTCTTGATTTTTCTTTTACAAAGTTTGACTTTCCATGACCTGATTTGGATTATTCTAGGTTCCTCTTATTTTTTCTAATTTTTTTTATAATTAATTTATAATTTTCCTTAATTATTTACTTAGTTTTTAGCCAATTTAAGTAATTTCGCGTATTTTTATCTACACGTAAATACACGTAGGGTACATATGAACATTCCTAATTATTATTTTGGTTATTCTAAAATTTTTAGTATACATATAATCTATCTTTAGTAATTTATTAGTTATTTGATTACACTTTTCACATTTTCGGTAATTAGTACTTATTATGCTTAAAATTGGAAATTTTATAGTCTCCTATTTTATTACTTATTTTTTAAAATTCAAGTTTACGGGGTCAGTTTTACTAATATTTCTCTCATTAGTTTATAATTTGGGTTTGATCGGATCCGTTAACCGATCGCCTTAAACCTTGGGTTCTAAGTTCAAGCCTACGGTTACTTAGCTTAGCTTTAGGGCTTACAGTTTGAGTACCTGGTCGATTATGTTAGTTCACCTACAATATATGCTGATGAACCACCCATAGGGTAGGGTCTCGAATTTGAAGAAGAATACACACTTATTGCAAAGGCTAAGAAGACAACTGAGATGGTTGGAATGATTGGATGTGAGCCTAAACCTTTGGTTTTTGAGTACCAAAGGAAGACTAAGAAGGTTAAAGAGTTGGGTAAACCCAAGAAAATTGCTTTTAATGTTCCAATAGCTCTAGAGGATTATAAGGCAACCCCTTTAAATTACCAAATGGTAAACCAGATAGCTAGGTCCTTATGACCTATGGTCAGTAGGCTTATGCGCTCAAGACGAGTCTGTGACCAAAATGAAAAGGCCAAGAGGAAGACTACTATGGAAAAGTCTTCTCGAAAGATCTTTGATGATACATATGATAAAGATCATAATGTTATCAAGAAGATTGTGAAAGCTAGTGAGTACAAAATTATGGATCAGTTGGCTAAAGTACCTGCCTAGATTTCCCTAATGGGCTTATTGTTGTCATCAAATACTCACCAGAAAGCTTTAATCAAAATTCTGAAGGATGTCAAATTACCTGAAGGGATTTCCATTAAGAAGCTGGGATTAGTATTGAATTCATATTTGCAATGGATCAAATTTCATTCTCACTAGATGAGTTAGGTGAAAAAGCAGACCAGTATACGAAGCCCCTTTTCATAGTAGTTAAGTGTGTAAGGAAAGTGGTCACTCGAGTACTAATTGATAATGGGTCTTCATCGAATGTATGTACACTAGCAATACTGAATTTGCTTGGAGTAGATTTGGCTGAGATAAATCTCAATTACGATTTCGAAGGGCTTTCAA
>JAMXBC010000812.1:0-13468 GCA_024138005.1 Lumnitzera racemosa | reverse complement strand
AAATTTTTAAATTTTGACCTTTAAAAAGGGAAATTTTAAACCAGGGTTTTTTTTGTATAATACGCAAAAACTTTTAAAAAAACTTGATCAAATTCTTTCCCTTTGGCTTTTTTGAATCAAGGTCTTTGTGGTTTCCAGACTAAAGAATTCTAAGTTCCAATGTCCCAAATACTTGGTTTCCATAATAAGTTGTGAGTTCTATGGAAATTACTTGGAAAATTGTACCGTACTTATTCAAGGCTGACAATCTATATAACCATCATTTAGGAAAAAGGTAGTTTTGAACCCTAGCTTCCATCTCTCGCAAATAGCGAGAGACCAGATTATAATTCTACAAACCAATTGCGATAAACAGGAACATCCTATGCCTTCCAATGGCCAAACGAGATACAATTCTTGGTTTTAACTAGAACCCCAGGCAAAATCTATGAATTGACTAATTTTCCTTGTGGAATGCATAGCTATTTGAACTGACTGATTTCATCCCGGAATTTTGGTGCAGATTGAGTATGATCAAAAGCTTCTGTATTTATCAGTTTGTAATTTTAATGGATTTATTTATTTGAAATCTTTTTTTTGTAAAAAAAATTTGAAAAGAGATAAATGAAAGAAAAAGGATAAGCAAGGGAAAAAAATGAAATTGGAACTTTCTTAGTTGTTAAATTTGTTAAAACTAATAAAAAAAAAAAAAACCCTATTGATGATTTAATTATTTTGATCAATAATGTCTATATTATAAGATAAATATGTAATTTAAGCTTCCCTTAAAATATGATATGATCAAATCGAAAGTGCTAAGAATAAGTGATAGCCAATGTCAATTAAATATTTAATTAAGACCTAGTAAACCTAGTAGAATTTCAACTTAAAAGGAAGAACACAGTAAGCAAAACCCAAAAACTTTTAAGGTTATAGGATTAAGTGTTTATTCTAGAACAATCAAGTATGATTTAGACGTTTAAAAATACTAAACAATGAAACTAGAAGATTTGATTAAAAAATCATCAACTGGATAAATGAAGAATTTCATTAAAGCATTCCTTAATCCTCGTAATTAGCTTAAGATTTTAAGTTTATAACCCACTTTAACTTTTGTAATTTTAATGAAATTTTTCCTAGTACACAATTAGGAGGTTTAATGTCACTTTGAAAAATTAGTTAGGGAAATTGGAAAAAATTGAACTATGATGTAATTTGTCGAGAACTTGTAAAGATATTTAATTAATATTAGTTTTAAAATAACCCAAACATTTTAAAAGTTAAATGTTGTTAAAGTCAAAATTGCTTATGTTAATCTCAAACTAACTAAGTTTATGCTTCCAAATTTAAACTTAAAATCTCTACAAATATGAATTTCCAAATATTTTAACCGTAACGTTTTTAAATTAAGGAAATCCTTAAGATTTCGTTTAAAAGTTTTCCTTAATCTCAACTCTATTACCAAACATCGATTACCTTAATCTTTAAAAATTAACCATTTTATACTCATTCATATATCTTACCTTAAGTAAGGTTAGGTTGAAATATACTTTCACTAACATTCAATAGCATACTGGGGTTTGAACTTTTTGTGTCAGTTTTCCCCATTATGGTAAAAATTCATTTTCAATAATTTTTTTAACCATCCTTCTTTCCCTCAACCAAACTTTTTATTACATTCTTCAAACTCTTTAAAACCTAGTTATTGAGAAAATAAGTTAAAGATATTGTTTTTAATTTTTTCAGTTCAATAATAATTGAACTTAATTATAAATAAAATTTTTAACCATACCTGTGAATTTTAGTTTCATAAGCAACTATTGAAAATGATTTTTTTTCTTGTCGAATTAAAAAATTTACTTAAATTTGATCATTTATACCATTCTAACCTTTCCTAATGCTCTCAAAAATAACTCAAAACCTTGGTACTAGATTAAAAATTAATTTAGGGAATGTGGGTTAAATAACCAAGTTTTAGGAATTTTAACACGGTTTTAGATAAATTAAACGAAGTTGTATATTAAAATAAATTCCATACCTTTTAAAATTAAAATATTTTATTATAATTTTTTCTTTTAAATTTTTAGAATTACAGTCTAATTTCATTATGAAAAAATTATATTTGAATTTAAATACATATTACACATTAATTTTTTAACTTATCAAATTACTTTTTATTAATTTTTCAATTAAGTTTTTGTATCAACTTTTTACATTGCAAAATAAAACTGGCAATAAATACATTTGTTTATTTAATATTAAATTAAAACTCAATGGTAAATTTGTGCAAAATTTTATTTAATATAAAAATTAGAACCTTAAATTTGCTAAAAAAACAAAACCAAATTCTTACTTTGATTATTTCAAATGAAAATTCTCTTGATAGTAAAACATCTTTATTACTTTTTGTAAATAATACTAAACTTATTATATTGGTAAATTTAACTTATATATTATAACTTTGATATTTTTAAAATATATAAGATATCCGAATCTTAACCACTTTTTTAAAGATTTGTTGTACTTGTAGTTTCAATGTATGTGATTAGATTAAAAATTTATTTACAATTTAGAACAAATAAGAACAATTGTGAAAATTAAATTAATAGAGTATTTTTATTTTTTAATTTTTTAAATTTTAGTTGTTTTTTATTTTTTTTAACAAAATTTGATCCAACATGATGTTTAATTAATTTTAAACTAGAAAAATTGAATTATAAAATTTAATTGTATAAAAAATCCCTTATATACTTCAATATAAAAAAAAAATTAAATTTTAAAATACAAATTTATTTATATATTATGAATGAAATAAAATTAAGTTATAAAAATCAAAATCAAAAAAATACAAAAAGATATTACTAAAAAAAAATTTATTAAAAAAAATCCAAAAAAAAAACAATTGGTTATTTGTTCTCAGATGCCGTAAATTTTTTTGGGATGTAAAATTAAAATGGTTAAAAAAAAAAGAATACTAGAAGCTTCCTTTTTTAGTGACAAGCCTTCAATAATAATAGGAATGATCCATTAAAAGGACTTACATCGAATTTACTTAAATGATGAAACTTATTGCGATAACATCAAAAAATATTTGAATCAATCTAACATCCTACCTAACTTAAGCATAATCACTAACTTGTTTAAAAATTTATATATTATTTTTAAATATCCAATATATATGTACAAAGGAAGGAAAATTAAGGTTAAATGATAAATAATATATTGAAAAATTTGTCCATAAATGTTTAATAAAGGGTTAATAATTATTTTATGATATTTTAAGTAGTTTAAAATAGAAGTACATTATATAATTTAATATTTTATTAAAAAAATTTTTAAAAATATTACCATTAATTTCATTTAAATACGGTTAATTTTTTTATAATTATTAAAGGTATATTTTTTAGAATATTAATAACTATTTTTTTTTTTATGCTTATATAATTAATAAAATTTTAAAAAATTTTATAGAATGGAAAAGAATAATAAAACCGATCATCTTAAATAAAACATTTACTAACAGTCAACCACGATAAGAGTTTATTTTGCCCTTGGTGGTCTTCCTTCTTTCAATTTTCAATAGAATATTTTCTGTAAAAATTTGATAAAGGAAAAACAAAAAAGGGGAACATCAAAAGTTAAAGGTTCAAACCTAACCTAGAATAAAAATCAAGTTCAAGTTGAACATATTTGAGGGCCCTTACTTACTTATTGGCTAATTAAGTTTGTCATTGGTAGAAACCGCAAGAACAAAGCACTCAAAGAACATTCAAAAAACTTTAGGAGATTTTAACAGAAATTTTAATAGGGCAGTCGTTTATTATAACTACAGTAAATTAATCTATTTAAAAACAGGAACCATTTTGCTACAAGATTTGGTAATGATATCCGTTATAGAATGTCACAGTTAAATGCCAATATGAAATTTCCCATATTTATCTGAATACTTAAAATTTTCTTCCCTTGAAATTAATTTTTTTAATGAAATTTCCGAAATCTTCCCCTAATGGCTGTGAAAGATAAATAGATAACATTAAAAGAAAAATCAATTTAAAAATTTTTATTGTAAATAGAATTAAAACGTTCTTATCAATCAAAAATTAGAAAATAACTTACTGTGTGAACAATTTGAATAGGTATTTATTCAAGTCAATAAAACTTGAAAACTTGACTTGTTAATAAACCTTTAATCAATCTAAGAATTGAAATATTTCCCTTTTCTAATCCAGTAAAATGTCCTCTTAACTTCTTGTGGGAAAATTATTAGAACAAATGCCAATCAAATTATGTCAACGGGACTCTTATGGTTGGAAAGGGAATTCCCCCTCGAATAAAGTCTAAACAAAAGTGGATTTCAAAAATTTCTTTATGAAAAATAAGGTAAATATGTGTATGATACATAAATTCAGTATAGGAAAAAATCTAGAAGATTAATTAAATTATTTTTTAAAATTGTTATTTTTTTAGAAAGCACTACAAACTAATATTAAATTTTTTTAAATCATTATTTTAAAATTTTTTCAGCAGTCACCTTATTTTTTTTTCTTTTTTTAATTGATATAGTTACCATCTTTTTTCATTGTATTTACTCATGTTTATTCCTTAATTCCTCTATTTTTTTCATTGAAATATTTGTTAAAATTTATTATCAACCCCGGGTTTATAATAGTTTATTAAAATTTTTCAAGAACAAAATTCAGAATATATGGCATCAAACTTGGAAACAGTTAGATTTTTAAAATAATGGTAAAAAATTTTTCCCCATATTCCCATTTTAAAAAAAAATTACTTGCTTGCCCGGGTTTTTCTAAATTAAGATTTTCTGGAAATTTAAAAAAGAATTTTTTTAACTTCTTTTACAAACTAATTTTATGTAGATACTAATTTTTAATGGTTTTTGAATTCTTCTTACTCAATTTTTCTTAGATTTTTTTTCCCCTTAATCAATTAATGTAAATTCTTTTTTTTAATCCATAATGATTCTATGTACTTTAAAAAAAGTTGTGAAAATTATGATGAAAAACCATCCAATTGGGCACAAAAGGAGCAGCTTGAGGTTAAATTTTAAAAAAGTAGGATTCTAAAAGAAAAAAAGTTTTTTCAAAAAATTTCTTTTTTGATAAGGTATACACCCGAATTTCTTTAATTTTAAAAGGTATATTTTTAGCATGAAGTTTAAAAGGGTAATCAATGTTAAATTTTTTAAAATTATGAGCATATTTAAAAAAATTAGAAAAATTTTCAAATATTTTAATATATTATAAAATATTTACATATCTTTTTAAAAAATTTGACTAAATAGAAAATAACATAATAAATTAATTTAAATTATTTTTTTCTAATCTAATATAATAAAAAAAGGGTGTGAACTTGACGTAAAATTTTAGATATTTAAATATATTATATTTAATTCGTATTTTTTTCCAAATTAAGATTTTAAAAATACTTATAAGTTGAATCTGTAGTATTCCTTTAAATAATTTTAATTATCCCCCATTTAAAATAAAAAAAAGAAAATTTTTTGGGTTTACACTTTTTACAAACTAATTTAAAACCAAATTCCATAGTGCTTTATAGATGCGACTTACTTTATAATAACTTTGATTAAAGTTATGATGCTTTTATGATGGGATAAAAGGGAAAATTTTATGCACAAAATTGATAACTTTAAAAAAGTTTGCTTAATAATTCAATGATTATTAGATTCAATGCAATAACCAATTTAGACTTCAATTCAAATCAAAGGGGAAAGAAAAACTTGAGAAAAATTTAAAAAAATTTGACAATTCAATTGGAATGTTAGTACCTGTATTCCTAATTAATTTATTTAATAACTACCTAGAATAGTAAAATAAATTTCCTAAATTAAAAAAAGTTCAAGGTAACAAATTAATGTTTTAAAGGATGAAAACTTAAAAATTGCGTATTCCCAATGGGGGGCACCTATTACATAAAATTTTTCGGGACAATAAAAATTTAAAAAAAATTTAAAATTTTAGCAATTATCTTTTTAAGAATGGGGGGTTTTTTTTAAAAAATTTTTTTTAAATTTTTTGGGGTTTTTTTTTTTGGGAAAGGGAGAAAGGAAAATTCGGGGGGGAAAGGGTTCTTCAAGGGGGGGGGGAAAGGTTTTCAGGAAAGTTACTTTTAAAAGGGAAAGGTTCTGGGTTAAAAAATTGTTTTGTGAAGATTGGGGTTTTGGGGGGCCTTTTTTCATCTTCAAATGTTTGAAGGGAGGGAATATAAAAATGTCTTGTGGGAGAATTTGGGTTTTAAAATACGAATTTGAAAACCCCTTTTTTAACTTTTTTTTTTAAAATTTTTTTTAAAACTTTTCTTTTTTTTGGGTTTTTTTAAATGAATTTTTTTTCTTTGAGGCAACCAGATAAGAACATGGGCCTCAATGAAAATAAAAAGGGGGTGCGGGTTTATTCTTTGAAACGTAAAAGATTTAGTTTTTTTTAGGGTTCCCATTAAAAAAACACTGCCCCAAGTATATCTAAAAGTTTTTTATTGGGTTTTTTGTTTTCCCCCGGGAAAAGAAAAAAAGTAAAAATGGGAATTAAAGAAACCATGGACGGGGGGGGATTTTTGTTAACAACTTCAAACCCAGGGTTTTCCCCCTTTCTTTTTTTTAAATTTTGCATAGAAAAAATTTAAAATTGAAACTTAACAAAAAAATTAAATAAAAACATTCACAAAAACCCCCCTTTTTTAAATTTTTTACTAAAGTTGTCTGGAAATTTTTTCTTAGTGGTAAAATTTTTTAAAAAAAACCAAACTAAAAAAAAATTTATAAATTTAAAGTTTTTTTTTAAACATAAAAATTCAAAAAAAATTTTAAAATTAAAAGTTTTTTTTTAAGAAAAAGAAAAAAACCTTCCTGCCAAATTCTTTTTTTTAAAATTTTAAACCCCTAAGGGTTTTAACCCTTTAAATTTTCCCTTAAGTTAAAATTTGGAATCCCAAAAGAAACAAAAAAGGGGGACCCAAACCCCGGGGGTTAGCCCCCAAAGTTTTGGGGGTTTTTACAATTAAAAACTAAGCAAAAGGTAAAATTCCCTTAAATACCTTCTTACCAAATTTTTCTGTACACATCAAAATGAGTTTTCCCCCCTTTTTTAAGTTTTCCAAAAAGAAATTTTGTAATTTTTTTTTTTCCCTAAATTTTTTGTTTTTCCTCCTTTTAAAACCAAAATTTAAACAATAACACTGTAACCCAATTGCCCCACCCCCTTTTCTTTTTTTTCCCCCCCTTTTCCCTCTTTTAGGTCTGAAACCTAACCCTTTTAAAATTTCCAACCCCCCCTTTTTTACTTTTTGTTTTTTTCCTTTAAAAAATTTGGTTTTTAACTTTTAAAACCCTTTCAGTAGCTTTTTTATATTAAATTAATAAATTTCCCCCTTTAATTTTTTTTATTTATAAATTTTTTTAAAAAAAAAATTTTTGTTGAAACCCCCAATCCCTTTTAAAAAATTTTAAAAATTAAATTTTTTTTTTTTTTTTTGGGGTTGCTTTTTCCATTTTTTTGGGCCAAAAACGCCCCCTATAAAATTTTTTTAAATTTTAAAAAAAAAAAATTTTCCTTGTTTTTTTACTTTTAAAAAATTAAAAAAGGGGTTTTTTTTTGATTCTTTTTTTTTTTCATTAAAAAAATTTTTTGGGGTTTTTTTAAAAAATTTTTTAAAAATTTTTATTTAAAAAAATTTTAGAAAGATTATTTTTTTTAATTTTTTAATTATTTATTTAATCATCAATAGTTCTAAGGTAACCTTTTAAATAAAAATTATAAAAAAACTTATTAATAAATAAATAAAAAGGGATATATTTAATTTTAATATTTTAAATATATACATTTCGTGATTTTTTATAATAATCTAACAAGATTTTAAAAAATAAATATAATTTTTTTTTTTTTTTTTTTTTTTTTTTTTTTTTTTTTTTTTTTTTTTTTTTTTTTTTTTTTTTTTTTTTTTTTTTTTTTTTTTTTTTTTTTTTTTTTTTTTTTTTTTTTTTTTTTTTTTTTTTTTTTTTTTTTTTTTTTTTTTTTTTTTTTTTTTTTTTTTTTTTTTTTTTTTTTTTTTTTTTTTTTTTTTTTTTTTTTTTTTTTTTTTTTTTTTTTTTTTTTTTTTTTTTTTTTTTTTTTTTTTTTTTTTTTTTTTTTTTTTTTTTTTTTTTTTTTTTTTTTTTTTTTTTTTTTTTTTTTTTTTTTTTTTTTTTTTTTTTTTTTTTTTTTTTTTTTTTTTTTTTTTTTTTTTTTTTTTTTTTTTTTTTTTTTTTTTTTTTTTTTTTTTTTTTTTTTTTTTTTTTTTTTTTTTTTTTTTTTTTTTTTTTTTTTTTTTTTTTTTTTTTTTTTTTTTTTTTTTTTTTTTTTTTTTTTTTTTTTTTTTTTTTTTTTTTTTTTTTTTTTTTTTTTTTTTTTTTTTTTTTTTTTTTTTTTTTTTTTTTTTTTTTTTTTTTTTTTTTTTTTTTTTTAAAAAAAAAAAAAAAAAAAAAAAAAAAAAAAAAAAAAAAAAAAAAAAAAAAAAAAAAAAAAAAAAAAAAAAAAAAAAAAAAAAAAAAAAAAAAAAAAAAAAAAAAAAAAAAAAAAAAAAAAAAAAAAAAAAAAAAAAAAAAAAAAAAAAAAAAAAAAAAAAAAAAAAAAAAAAAAAAAAAAAAAAAAAAAAAAAAAAAAAAAAAAAAAAAAAAAAAAAAAAAAAAAAAAAAAAAAAAAAAAAAAAAAAAAAAAAAAAAAAAAAAAAAAAAAAAAAAAAAAAAAAAAAAAAAAAAAAAAAAAAAAAAAAAAAAAAAAAAAAAAAAAAAAAAAAAAAAAAAAAAAAAAAAAAAAAAAAAAAAAAAAAAAAAAAAAAAAAAAAAAAAAAAAAAAAAAAAAAAAAAAAAAAAAAAAAAAAAAAAAAAAAAAAAAAAAAAAAAAAAAAAAAAAAAAAAAAAAAAAAAAAAAAAAAAAAAAAAAAAAAAAAAAAAAAAAAAAAAAAAAAAAAAAAAAAAAAAAAAAAAAAAAAAAAAAAAAAAAAAAAAAAAAAAAAAAAAAAAAAAAAAAAAAAAAAAAAAAAAAAAAAAAAAAAAAAAAAAAAAAAAAAAAAAAAAAAAAAAAAAAAAAAAAAAAAAAAAAAAAAAAAAAAAAAAAAAAAAAAAAAAAAAAAAAAAAAAAACAAAAAAATAAGCTTGTTAACAGTCTCGTATTTTATTTTTCAAAAATAAATTATGGGTTATAAAAAATTAATTATTTTAAAAAATTTTACTATAATTAATATTTTTGGAATTTGGAAAATATTATTTAATTTTTATTCATTTATTTATTTTAAATGATCAATTATTCTATTAGTTTTAACTTTAAGTTAAATTTTTTTAATAAAAAATTATATAAACAAATAATTAAAGTTATTATTATTTATATTTTTATAATTCAAATAATTGTTTGGTACTTTTTTTGTAAAATAAAAAGTAAATTAAATTTACAAATATTAATAGTTGTAAATTAATGTAATTAATTTTTAATTATTTTTCAAATTGTTTTTATCCTAAGGCATTTAATAACCTTTATTTATTAATACTTTGAATTTACATCTTGGAAATTTAAAAATGAAAATTTAGATTTTAATTAACTTTTGGGATAATCATAGTAAAAAAAAAAAATTATTTTTCATCAATTAGTAAAATTTATTTTTCGAAGAAAATAATAAAAAATAGGATTTTGGAGGATAATCAAGAAGATAATTCATTATAATATAATTGTAAACATATCAATTTTGCTCCTTGATTTACTTAACTTAGACCAATTGTATTTAATAATGATTTGCTTTCCAAATTTACAATTGATGAAAGATATTAATAAAAAAAAAATTAATATATAAAATTTCAAATAGTAAATACATGAAATCTATTAAATTTAAAATTATAAGTATATACCTAATTTGACAGAATTTAATTGAGGTTTTTTAACAAAATTATAATTTAAAATTGAAATGAATAAATAAAATAAAATTTAAAAGGAAAAATATCAGTGTTATTTATGAAATTTTAAAATGTTGAACTACTTAATTAAACCAAATTTCTTATCTTCTTAAATCTAAAAAACCAATGAATTTTCTTAAAATATCTTTAAATTTCAAACTTTAAATCTTTCTTAAAAATTCAATCCTTTTAAAGTAGTAGACTTTATTTTCTAGAAATTGTGCTAAAGGTTGTGAGTTCAGATGTAAAAATCCAATTTAAGTGTATCAAGCAAAAAATTCTTTCTAATAAGTTTTGAAGTTGAAAAATTCTTTGATCTTTTTACAAATATTAGCATTGTTAGTTTCCATTATTCACACGTAATTGGGGTTTTTTATTAATTTTGGTTCTTAAGTGAGTATTTAAAGGTTGGAAATAAAACAGGGGTTTGGGTTGATGGTAAAAGTTTAAAGGGATTGAAGAGGATTTTAATCAGGGATTAACCTGTAGACTTAAGCCCATTGAAAGGCCCTTACAAGCTAAGGTTAGTTATTTTAGAGAATTTATACCCAATTGATTTGATTTGACTTTAATATGAATATTAGTATTTACATTTTGAATGACTGAGTTTCGTCTAGCCCCAACCCTTATAGGCAAGTTAACCTTATTAAATTTGTCTTAACATCTTGATAAATTTCCTAATCTTTAGGTCTTGTTCTTGAATTCCCATTTCCAAAATCTAAATCTTACAATTAGTTTTTGTTTTTAAAATTTCTTTCCATTTTAAAAATTTTAAAAGCTACACCTTAATTTCTTTAATATTAATATTTTTTTTTAACTAATCTTCATTACTTACATTCATTAATTTTTCAATTTCGATCTAGCTGATAACATTATAAGTTTTGATTTTTCTTGAATGTCTTTATACCTAGAGTTCTTCATTTAATTAAAAGGCAAATGGTTGATTAAAGATAATAAATGTTAACATGAAACTCAAGGAGGTTGCTGGTGGTTCAGTTTGTTTTTGCTGTTGTAGATTTTGACACGTAAGATTAAACCATATGTTTTTCACTATTTAAGTTAAGATATAAATTCGGTTTAAAAAACAGAACCAACTTATCTACTGACTAAAATTTGATTGTTGTTTAATCCTTTCCTTTTTTAAAGATTATAATACCCAGAAATTCAGCTATTTGCATTAATTTACGACATTAGTAAAAAAATTTCCTATAAGAAATCGAAATTTTAAAATGATAGCTTTAATTTTAAACTAATGGCAAATATCAAGATGCTGGGCACTATTTAAATTTGTTGGTTTAGGTCTGGTTTTCAAATAATTGTATTTGAACAAATCCATTTATTAAGATCCTACTTTTTCTTTTCTCTTTCACTTCTTCCCTTTTTCCTTTTTAAATAATTAAATACATTGCGAAATTTTAAAAAAATAAAAAAAAAAACCTAATCAAACCAAATTACTTATGAAATATCAAAGAATTCACTAAGTTTTTGTCGCAATTATGAAGTTTCACATATTCCCCCAAAAGTAGCCATATCCATTAGGTTTTATACTTCTTATTAAACACAAGAATTGGGATTGGTTGGAATTAGAGTATACTGGATCTTGTGAACAATTGTATTCGAAGGAGCTTAGTCTTGAATGGTGTTGCTATTGCTAATGTTCAGTTTCCCGCTTTTAAATCAATGTGAGTTGATTTAGTAAGGATGTATATTATGCAAAGTTAAAATTGGTCTATTTAGATACTTGAACTCTTATGCCTTTTTTTAAAAATTAAAAAATTTTTTTCCCCCTTTTTTCCCCTTTTTTTAGGGGGGTTTTTTTTTCTTTTTGTTTTAAAAAAAAGGGGAAATTTTTTTTTAAAAAAGGGCTTTTTTTTTAAAAAAAAAAGGGGGTTTTTTTTTAAAAAAAATTTTTTTGGGTTTTTAAAAATTTTTTAAATGTTTTCCCTTGCTTGTTTATTAAAATTATTATTTAAGGAATTAAAAAAACCCCTGCTTATTGCTTAATTTTGGTCTCTTTTCCTTCCTTTTTCTTTTTTTTCTTTTTTCTTTAGTTTTTATTCCCATATTCACGAAATTAATAATTTTTTTAAAAATTAATTTAAAATTGGAGGTCTGGTGAATAGGGAAGTAATTGGTTGGTTTTTGTTGGTATTGTGTCAGTTCTAAGTAGATGTCAAGGAATTTGATTGGCTTAGGTGTTTCAGGTTGACAATTTACATTCTCATTGGAGTGTTTGATGGAAGATTTACTATGTGCTTGGTTTTCTTTTGGGTTGGAGTGGTTAGTAATGGGCGGTGTTAGGTTCCGAGATTGTGCCTATTTAAGAATTAAATCAATGAGTTTTTAGTTGAAGTCGAGCGCATTTTGAAGAAGTCTGCGTGTTGGTTGTTGCGTAACTTGCACTACTAAGAAGATGAGTTGTTGGAACATAGAACTTTAGAATAGTGTATGTCTTTGCAAGAGCCTTCATCCTTAGCCAAAAGGAAGAATTGTTCAGTTTGTTAATTAGGCATTATGCGAGCATGTTTTAAGTCCCGCTTATACTTTAGAAATAAAGTGGGGTTGTATATAAAAGTAAGATTTAGTATTAAAGACTGTGATTGAAAATCATTTTTGTCGGTAGTTAAGTCCTAAGAGTGTTCTTAACGTTGAAGTGTAGAAGTTTTGTTTTTAGCTAAATATTTTTAAAAGATTTTTTTGGCCATGAATGAATGTTTAATTTTTTGTATTTATTATTACAAACTAAATTTTGATCATTTTGAAATTTCACTAAGCTTTCAAAAATAGTATTTTTTAAATATGATTCTAAAGGTTTTTAGTATTTATGATTGTTTTTTAATTTAAGGCTTAAGGAAACATGGAATAGTAGATTGAGAAAAATTAGATAAGGATTATTGAATTTTAATAATTAAATTTTGTATTAATAATTTTAAAAAAAAATAAATTAAATTTTTAATTTGAATATTTTGAATTATTTTTTTTTTTGCAAAATTTGGATTAAATTTAACTAATCTTCCTAATTTAAATTAATTTTTTGTTATGTTTTCCAAAAAAAAAAAAAATTTTTTTAATGAACTAATTTGTTGTTCTTCCAACTATAAGGTTCCCCCATCTAAAACTTCCCTAAATTTTGTTTTTTGTTCCAAGCTGAAAATATATACTTAACTTTCAAATGGGAAAAATCTAAGGGTTCTTTTACTTTAATAAGGTTCAAATTCGTTATTAAATAATCCTTTATAAAAATTTATTTAAATAAAATGGGATTTTTATAACCTCATTTAAAATTTTTTCCCTTTTTTAATAAGGAAAATTTCCCCCCCCCCTTTAATTTTTCCCAAACCCAAAAAAGGTTTTTTTTTTTTAAAATAAAAAAATTTAAAAAAAAATTTTGGTTTTTTAAATTTAAAAAAATTTTGCAAAAAATTTTATTTTTTAAAATTTTTTTTAAAAATTTTTTTAAATTTAAAAGGGGTTTTAAAAAACCAAAAAAATTTTTTAAAATTTTTTTTTTTAATAAAACCCCCCCCCCAAAAT
>JAMXBC010000811.1:0-13483 GCA_024138005.1 Lumnitzera racemosa | reverse complement strand
TTTGCATGGGGATATTAAGGAATAAAGCTTTTTTTTTTTAAATTAAAGGTCTAAAAAGGAAAAAATTTAAAAAACCCCAGTTCCGGGTTTTTTGGGGGTTGAGGGAGTTGTTATGGAGAAAAAATTTTTTTTAAAAAAGTTAAAGGGATAATTTCCAAAAATGCCAAACTTTTTCTAAATTGTGCAAAATAATCATTTGTTTTTTCCCCTTTCCAAATTCCTCCCATTTGAAATTTCCCAAAAATTTAACTCCTTTTAATTTTTAATTTCCAAAAGGTTAATTATTAAAAATTTTTAATTATTAAATTTTTATAATTTTTTAAATTAAGTTTTAATATAAAAATAAAAACAAATTAATAATTCAAACTTTTGGATTAAAAAAACTCAGGTGGTTAAATTAAAAAATTTAAAAGTTAATTAAATCCAAAAATTTTAATCCAACATTAAAAAAAATAAATTATTTTTTAAATTTATGTTAAATTCAAATTAGAGAAAAATTAGATAAATTTTGCATCAAATTAAAAATAATTTGGGGTTTAAATTTCATTGTGTGATTAAAAAGAGTGGGAATCTTTATATCCTTTAAAATTTAAAATAAATAATAATTAAATAGAATTAAATTTAGTAATAAGTAAAAAGAAAAAAAAAGAAAGGGTAAAAGGGTTTAAATAATAATTTAAAGATTAAAAAAAGAAAAATTAAACATAAATTTTACGATTTTAAAAATTCGGTATTAAAATAATTACTAAAAGGGATTATAAAGTATAAAAACTTTCAAAAAAAAAAAAAAGACTAAATTTTTTTCTTTAAATTCAAATATTCTAAAACATAACATGCATTCTTTTTATAATAAGGGCAAACTATAAATAAAAGGACAAAAAGGATGTCTTAATATTTTTCCCCGTATTTCATAAACATGAGGATAATTTAGGAACAATTAAGAAATAAAATTCAAAAAACACAAATAAAAAAAAAAGTAATAAAACAAATATTTGGTGAGGAGATATGATTTTTAGCTCAGCATTTGGGGTTGGTTGGACTGAATCCTTCATTCTCTCTTCTTAAGAATTTTTGGCCCGAAACTTGATTTTGGTGGCCCCAAATCCCCCCGGGAATTAAATACAAACTTGAAAAAAAAGAAACGAAAATAAGAAAAGTTCTACTCCTCCACTAAAATTATCATGGCCAATCTCCTTCAATTTGTCATGACCCCGATTAACCAAACCTTTTTAAAGGGGTCTTTCCTTTATTCCAGTACCCAAAACAACTTCTTTTGGGTACCCTAGCAACTTCAATCAAGGGAATGACAAAATTTTGGCTCAAAACTCACTCATGAGTTTAAAGGGAAATTTGAACAAAAAGACCCAAAATCCTTTCTCCTTCTTACAACTTAGTTTTTCTCCCTTTTATTACTTCATATTTTTCTAAGGGTAAAGTTTTAAGGTTAAAAACAACGACCCACATAAAAATATCTATCACCTGCCTCAAAAAAACCCCAAATATATAATCTATCATCTCACATGTAAAATTTTACACAATATATTTCGCCTCCAAAAACCTTAAAAATAGATAAAAGTAAAAGAGTCTCAGGGGGAAGCAAATAAAGTCACGGGGATCGTTATATCCCAAAGTTTTATTGGTAAGGGGATCAGTCAGGAACAAATTTGCTAAGTGGAAACATTCCTTTCCTTTCCCTTTTTTTTTTCCTTCAATATTTTTGATTGACAATCCTTTTTTTTTTTCCCTAATCTTCTCTACCTTAGCTATATAACCTTAATTGTTTTAATACATAAAGAAAATAGATTTATGCTTATAATAAGTTTTTCCCCCAAGGCTTTTGGGATAGGGTTCTTTGTTTTGGCTTTAGTGGCCCCATTAAATAAATTTAAATAACAAGTTGAAATAAAATCAAATGCGACACTTTAAATCCTAATGTACACAACAGTTCGACACAATTAAAACAAAAAAAATTTTTGCTAAATAATTGATTTCCTTTCAGTATTAATGCCTTAACTTCACTCCTTAAAAATTGGGAGCATTCAGTTAGCACTCAAAGCCTCCCAACTTTACGCACACCAGCACTTTCACAACTTTTTTAATCTACATGACAGCTCCGTGGCAAAGTTTGTCAACTGGCCACTCGACAATGATAACTAACAAATTGGGAATTGGTATCTAAAATTTAAATTTTTGCTTAGTAAGAGGCCTAATACAATTAGTCAGATAACTTCAAAATAAGCTCGGTACAGTTCATGGGCTTTAAAATTTAAGTTTTTAATAAGTAGCTTACATGAAAGCAATTCAAATGGTTCGGGGGACTATTAGTTTGGCAATAAATTTCGAAGCACTAATTATGCAAATTTAAAACCCATAGCACCTTCTAGTTTTTTCATTTGGACACTTAATTTTCGCCCGGGGCCTTTGGAGGCCTTGGTCCTACACTTTAAAGCTCAGCAAGTTATTTTTTCACTTGGTAAAAACTCATCACTCATTCAACACTAGTACTTCCTCAGACACAAGTAAACAACTTGCAGCGCTTCTCCTCCTAGAATGCCCTCTTAATTTAATTTCGGCACTTTGAGGTAGCATTGGAAACTTATAGGGTCAGCCAATGGGAAAGCTAACGCTCGACAAACTTTTAAATCTGATAAAACACTACTCCTACAAGCTTTAGCCCGGGAACAATCAACAAGTATTTTAATCGCTAGGACATGCATACTACAGCAATTAGGGAATTTTGGGGAAGGGGGTTGCTCGCTTCAAATTTATCCAGACAAGACAACAGTCTTTAAACAACTCTTTTACCGCAGCTTGGCACTTTAGTTAAACAGTTGGGAAAAAAGACAGTCAAAAAATTTTTTTCCTTTCACTACATGTTCAAGACACTGCTTTTATAACGCTTCAGTTCTACCACGCACCCCAAAAGGGTCCCAATGGAAGAGCACAATCAATAATCCCAAACTTATATCGATTGTTTCTCGAAGAAAAAAGATCGCACAGCTTAAATTACAGCAGTTCAGCCCTTAATTTAATCGGGCAGATGGACCCGGGATAACCCAATTTCGTGGCTCGAATCTTCAATTTCAGTTCGGTACACTACACACGCCGGACACTCCCAAAGCAGCTCAGCCCCCCCTGCGATAAACAACTCGGCATTTGGATTTTAGGACTCCACGGGGCTTACGCACTTAACAATACACGGCTAGCAATAACACTGCTCCCAAACAGGATTACGCCCCATAGCGAACATCAATTGGATGCACGCTAACAAGATTTGGGTTGACAAACCGACACTCAAAATTTTTCTGTAGCTGGGTTTTGGTTAGCTTCAGTAGCAAATAACTTGTTTCCACGTTCGGTCTGCACCGACTCAAGCAGATTTAGAAACCTTATATTCCAGCTCACAAAGTGCACTCCCTGTATGCAAAAATTTCAGTTCCCCAAAAGGTTTAAAAGTGTTAACCAACAGCTCGGTTTAAAAATTTCCAACCGTTATTCAGTTACGTTTGGGAATTTTTTTAAATTTAGCGGGGGCTAAAAATTCACACTTGCATGGGGAATTCGGGTTTTTGATGTCATATGACGCTTGCTATGCAGTAAACTTCGCCCCAAAAACCCCGGTACCAGTCAGAAAAATTTACGTTTGGGGAGCAATTACAATTAAAACCCGGGATAGCTCATTCTCATAACAACCTTATTAAAAAGCCAAAGGAAAACCAACACCGCGATAAACGGCTACTGGAACATTCAATCACGAACTATCACACAAAAATCAACCCAAAACACGATTCCCAAAACGGGATGAAAGGGGGACACCACCACTTCCCCACCACTGCAATCTGCAGAACCCATACTAAACACTCAATACGGCTACGACACCACTTTCATAGCACGCACCAACACCGTCACAGCACAGAATAAAAAAACTTGTAAATCAAGATCATTTGGGCGGACAAAAATAGCAGCTCCCCTGACATCCGTTCTAATATACAAACCCTACAATTTACCCGCGATTGGGTTCAAAAAAACCCAACTCTAAGTCTTCCAAAAACCCCCCAGCTCACTCGTCGTGCGGGAACACCCCAGGCCTGACCCGCAATACATGACTTCGCCCTCAACTTTGCACAAAACAAACCTCTTTTACTGCAAAAGCAAAACTAAATCACAACTAACAAACGAATGCAAACACTACAATTTCTTCCACCTGAACCTCCCCTAGCAACAACAACAAAAATCTCCTTACCCCCTTTTACATCATATACCAGTACTCAATTACCCACGATCATACTTGCGGACTTCACTAATAAAGCTGCAGGGCCCATAGACCATCACGGGGTTCGAAAAACTTTCCCAATTGACCAATAACACCCACACCCCGCACTTGTACAATACCTTTTTCCAGTTTAACAACCCAATGGCATTAGAAGGAAGAGTCCTCGGGGTTTAGTTTAGACCGTTAAGGATTATTTTCCCCCACCTCTTAGGCCATTCGCGGGGACCTTTTTAAGGGTGTATCCCCGCGCGTGCGAAACTCAAAAACCTAAAAACCTGAGCAATTTAACTATAAAAATTTTGCAAATTTTTTTTTTTCCAAATTTTAATTTCAAATTTTTAAAAATTTTGTTGATTTTGGGAATGATTTTTGTGATACTTTAATAGTTTAGAAGGGTTTTAAAAACAGATATATAGTAAAAATGAACTTTTATAGAATTTTCTTTTTTAAAAACTGAGATCCCCCTTTCTTATTTTTTAGAATTGGATCCATTTTCATGAAAATGAATATTATTTTTTTTAAAATTCTTTAGCATTACAAAAGAAGAAAGAAAACTATACAAAATAAAGAAAATGAATGGGATAAAATTTGAAAAATTAAAATTGAAATTTAATTAAAAAATTTAAAACGAAGGATTTAATTGGTAAATCACGCCCAATCACCCGGGTTTTTTAAAGGGGGGATTTCATGTTTAAAGGCAAAATTTTCCATATTCCGTATTTCTTTCACATTTTGGGGTCGGGACTTTTTGGAAAAATTTTTTTATAATTTAAATTTTGAAAAGTTGTTAGTGATAAACGGCAAGAATTTTTATGATATACATGAAAAAATTAGAGAGGGGGCAAAACAGTTAAAAAAAAGGTAAAAGGTGGTAGTTAGTGAAATATTATCCTGGTAAAAAAAAAAAAAAAAAACCTTTTAAAAAATTAAGAAAAAAAATTTTTTAATATAAGAAAAGAGAACAAAATTTGAAAATTATTTTCTTTAAAACCACCACTAAGGACGATTGTTTTTTTTTTTTTTTTTTTTTTTTTCCCAAATGTGCAAAGCAAAGAAAGGGTTACTAGAAAGGAAAAAAAAAAATTAAAATTATAAAAAATGAAAACGCCCAAATTATAATGATGATTTAGAAAAACAAAAAGGGTTTTAAAGTTTTAGTTTTGGGGGGTTTTCCCTTTTTTTTCATAGAAATGTGGTAATCCCCCTTTTGGGGTGAGTCAAAGCCATATAACGGCATTTGACAAACATTTTAAAAACGTTTTTCTTGAGATTTTTTTTATAATACTTATAAGGGTAAATATCAAATTTTTAAATAAATTTAAAAAAGGGAAAAATTTTTTCCCCAAAAAATAAACACACCTAAATTAAAAAAAAATATATTTTTTTCTAATAATAAATTAGCACGTTTTTGAGTAAATTGGGGGGCAACGTGATAAAGATACACGAAATATAACCCTTTTTTCCCCACGGGGCCCTTAAAAATAGGAACGTCTGTTTTTAGAGAACGAACACTGTTTAAGTATGGGGTAAGATGAAGGAACTTTTAAATTTGTTTTTGGGTAAATTTAAATTTGGGTTTAAAAAAAAATATAAAAAAAGCATAAAAAATTTAAATTGTTTTACATAACAAAGGGAAAAATAAAAAAACTTTTATTTCTATTTGGGAAAACATGAAAAAATTTTAAAAAATTTTTGGGGAAAAAAAAGGAGGGAACCATTTGGAAATAGAATTTTTTATTGACAGGACAATTGGACTTTACAAAGCCATTTGTTCGAGTCATACCCTTTGACTTGTTTGTGCCCTTTAATTATTCTTTTGCTAAAAAACCCTTTAAAAAAAAACCCGGGTTTTTTTAATGTTTTTGGGTTAAGGAAAAATAAAAAAAATTCCCTTTCCCTATCCCTTAATTTTAAAGAAAATATAAATTTTCTTAAAAGTAAAAAAAAAGTTTTATTTTGAAAAGTAAAAAAAAACCTCAAAATTTTAAGCTTGATGCAAAAACATACACTTTGAATGTTTACTTTAAAGGCTTCTTAAATTTTGATAAATTAATAGATAATCTTTAAAAAGTAAATAGTTTTTTTGGGACTCTGGTTTTGATGAAAAAAAGACTTTTTTTTTTTAAAAAAAAGTTTTATTTTACCCCAATTAAATTTTAACTTTAGAATTTTCTTCAAATTTGAAAATGAAAAAAAAAAATTTTAAATTTATATTATGATGTTAAAACTTTTTTTTTAAAAAGTGTAAGGTGTAAATTCTTTAATAAAGGCCCAAAATTTTTTAAAAAAATTTAATTTGAAATTTAATCATTTTAAAAAAAAAAGAATCTTGACTAATGTCCCAAACCGCCTTTTAAAAGGGAAAATTTAAAATTTTTAAAATATCCCCCATCTAAACGGTTTTAACCCTAGACTAAGGGGGTGGGAAACCCAAACCCCCGCCTACCCCTTAAGTTTCTTTTCTGGATGTGCAGCCTCATTTTTACCTCCCCCAAAATTTTATCTCCTTTTTACTTTCATTTTTTTTAAATTTTTAATTTTTTTTTTCAAGTTTAACTCATCTAAAAAACCCTTGTACTGTAACTATCAAATGGGAAAAACCAACCCCAAACCCTCCTCTCTCTCTCTTTTTCCTCTCCTCTCTCTTACTGGGGGCATATATGTACTTGAACCGGGAGTCTCTGCCCAAAAACGAAATCCACCTCCACCAAAAAACCCAAAACCTTTTATCCAAACCCTTTCGAATTTTTTTCATACACGGGCCAAAGAAATGGACAGCCGAGTTTTTAATGGGGCACCCAATAATAGAAAAAAGAAGCACCCAAGAAAAAATTCACAAGAAATGATCCAGTGGGGCAAAAGGGAAACACTTTCCCCTTTGTGATCTTCCCACCCCGGGTGATTTTTCTGGAAAATTGGTTGATTTCCCCTTAGAGCCCAAATAAAAATTTTGGGGCCCTTTTTCATCATCTGAAGATGAAGACCCGTTCGAGTTCTAAACCCCCAAGAACAATTTTCCTTCTCCACCCACCAATCCACAACTTTCGTTTTTCTGTGGAAAGAAAATTCCTTAAAAACAGCCACCTTTCTCTAAAAAACCTCAATATTGATTTCACAAGGAGTGCCAAGAAAAGGCAAAACCTTAAAAAGCCCTTCCCAAAGTCACCCCCACTAAGAAACTTATTTAAAGGCAGTGGGATTTTTCCCCCGGGCAAGTCTAGATGGTACCGATTCATTTTGGGTTTGGCGGGGGTTTCCCCCAAACCGAAATCAAATCACCCGAGTGATACAAGAAAAAGGCAGAGTAGAAGGAACGAGCGAATATGCCCGATTTTGGGGAGGGAGGAAAATATAAAAAAAAAAGATGGAAGGAGTAAGGCAAGTTTTGGGGGTTTTTTATTGAGAACACTGGGATGCGCGGGTTTGTCCATACCAATCCCAGGGTTTAAGGGCCTCGTTTGGCTTTTTTTTCTCAATTTGTAAAGGCCGACTTTCAGGGGTAAACGGACCCAGGAAAATTCTGATATCGACCTTTTGTGCGTACTTTGTTTCCAAATTAGGGCCCATCATGCAAAACCCCCGATAGAAGAAAAATCCAATATCCAAAATTTCCTTGAAAATTTTAGAGAGAAAAAAATTTCGGGGGAAATTTCTCGGATTTTGGGGGTTTTTGGGTTCTCAAAATGGAAGAAAATGATGAATTTTTCCAGACTAATATTTTTTTTGTTTTTTTAAGGAGGTTTAAATAGGGTCGGTATTGTTGCAATGAATATTGAGGGTTTCTGAATACTTTGAAATTATTTGCAAAGTGGAAATCGGGCTGATGATTTATTCTCAATGTAATGGTATAAAATCAAGTGCAATTAATAGTTTCCTCGTGGAAAACAAGAAAACATAAAAAAAGGGAAAATTTTCCCAAATTTTTATTTGTCTGGCCTTTTTTTTCTTTTTTTTAAAACTTGGAAATTAAACCATCAATAAACCCACGTGATCCTTGCCCACCCTCAAATTAAATTATCAATAAAAAATATGTAATATAACTGCACTAGACAGTTTTTTATTCGGAAAGGAGAAGGGAAAATAATCAAGGGACTAAAATTGCCTTCAAAAAATTAATTTTGGGCGCTTCACATTTTTTTTCAAATAAAAATTTGGTGAGTTGATCTCCAAATTTCCCCTGGGTTTTTATTTGACCCTTTTTAAAAAATTTGTAACATATACCCCGATTAAAATCCTTTCATTTTATCCAAACTATCTAATGAAAAACCAAAACATTTATTTAAACAAAGCTAAAATTAGTCAATAAAATTAATGATCCATTTTCATTTTTTTTTGTTTGGGGTTTTTTTGTATCTAATTTATTTTTTCATCCTTTACCCTTTTTTAAATTTCCCAAACTAAAAACAAATAAAAAAATTTCAAATAAAAATTGCCCAAAAAATTTCCCAAATTCCCCCTTTATTTCTTAGTATCAACCCCGGGGAAAACCCTTTTTTACAAACTTTTTTGACAACCCCCCTAAATTTCCAACTAAAAAAAATGAAATAATTTTTCATTAATCAATTGCAACAAAAAAGGAATTTTTGTTGTTTTCCACTAGTCCTCATTTTCTAAAATGAATTTTAATGAATCTTTTTAGTAGTGGGGAAGGTTGTTTCCAAAAGCAGTATATAAAGCACATTTAAATAGAATTTAAACAATTTGCCAAACATGGGGAGTGATTGGGGTTTTTTCCCTTTAAATTTTTTTTTTTTTAAACCCCTCACAATTTGATTTTTCAGAATGGGAAAATTTTAAAATTTAAAAATTATCGATAAATTATTCAATCAAGCTTGATTTTAAACGAAAAAATTTATGATTACTAGTAAAAGTAAAACCGCGAAAATTTTTGGATTTAAAAAAAAACATAATAAAATAAAAATTTTTAAAAAAATATTGGGGTTAATGAAAAATTTAAACCCATTATTTATTAAAAAACACATAAAAATTCTGATAAGTAACAAATTTTAAAAAATAAAATATAGCAAACAAAAAATAAAGGGAAATAACCTAAATAATATTTAGGTTTTATTTATTTATAAATATATAAATTTAGTGAAAGAAAAACCCCCCAAAAATTTAAACCTAAAATCCCCAAATTAAATTTTAAAAAAATATACTAAATAAATAAAGAAAATTAAAAAAAAAATTTTGAAAAAAATAGATGTTAGCGGGGAAGGGGCCCTGTAATAGGGAAAGGCAATGTAGGATGATTTTTTTAGGTACCTCAAAGGAGGGGGTTTAAAACCCATAAAAGAAATTAAACATTTGAGATTATAAACACTTGTCATTAATAAAAATTTTCCAACCACCCCTTTAAACAATCCTTAAAAAAAAGGAAGCCACAAAACACCCCAATCATTTGGGGAAAAATAAGAGACAAGGGAGACTAAAAATTTTTTTTAGAAAAAATTTGAAAAATCAAGGCGTAATTGGGTTAAAATTTAAAACCCGGGCAAAAATAAAATCAAGGGGACCTAGGACAATAGGCAAACCACCACTTGACAAAGGAAAATAGTGTCCCGGGCCACCAAAAATCCCCTTTTACTATTGACGAGGGTCAGGGGAAACCTAATGCCAGTGAGTTTAGAAATTATTTTTTAAATTTTTACAAAATTTTTAATAAAAATATTATTTTTCAAAAAAAAAATTATGAAAAATTTTTATTCTAGCATTTTTTTCATATGTATTTTTAGGGGAAAATATTATTTTTTAAAAATTTTAAACTAAAAAATATATTGCCCTTAACAAATTAACTAAACCAAACCCTTTTTCATTGTTATTTTAAAAAAACCTCAATTGATTTTGTTTTTTCACCCTTAAAAAATTTTCTATGAGACACCTATTATGAAAATTAAATTATTGTAAAATTTTTTTGAGCAAACAAAATTCTTCCAAAATTTTAATTTAAATTTTGGCACCATTAAAATCCTTTTTAAAAAAGCAAATTTTAAATTTACTTTTTTTTGAAATTTTTTCAATTTATTAATGTAAAATTTCAAATGGCGGGTAAATTTTCCTGATTTAAATGATTTTAAAAATAAATGCTTTGATAATTTTGGGGAGTTTTGGGTATAAAAGTGGAATTTTAAAGGTTTTGGGGGAGTATTTTTGTTATATGTTAAATAGCCAAAATAAAAGGAATCAAGGGGAAGTCGATTCAAATTGAAATATAAAAAATTTTAAAGAAGGGTTCAAACCCTGATTTTTAATCAAATTTAAAAGAGTAGTATGCTAAAAATAGTTTTTTAAAAAAACCCAATCAGAATTTTGATTTAGAAAGAAAAAAAACCCCCAAATCAAGTCTAGTAGAAAGTAAAAAAAGGATTAAAGTGGGAACTGAATCAGAGGTTATATTTCCCTAAATAAATTTGGGGAAAAAAATTTTTGGGAAGGAAATTTGTAAGAATTAAAACCCCCTTAAAAGAAAAACGGGAAGTTAAAAAAGAACCAAAATTGAGAGTTTGAATCAGATTTTTGAAATAAAAACAAATTCGGGAACCCAAATTTAAAATTTTAGAAGTAATCACAAGAACAAAATCGGAATAAACTAAATTAGTAACCCCTTTAAATTTTGGAGAATAAAATTTAAAAAAGTAAAATAAAGAAAAGTATACAAAATTTATATAAATATTAAAATTTAAAAATTATGTTATAAGGCCAAGAAAACCCTCCACCAAAAAATTTAAACATTTCGTGATCAAGTGAAAGGATTTTAGGTAAGTTTGGGTTTTCCTATTTTTAAATTGATTTCAAATTTATATATTAAAATTTAAGGGGTTTTAAAAGTTTTTTATTTAAAAATAGTAGAATGTTTTGATGCTTGGGGTGTGCTTTTCTAAGTTTAAATTTACGTTTGGGTTAAAGTGCGGGGCATCGAAATGTGATTATTGAACAAAGGAAAAATTAAAGGGGAATCACCTTAACTATATTGGACTTGAAACCAAATTTTGAAATGCATTCCCAACCTGTTGGGGAATTTTTAAAAATTTTTAAACCAAATACAAACTCCTTCGAAAAAGGATGGGCATTATAACATAAGGGTTCCCTTTCTTTTTTTCCTTTTGAATAAGGATAGGAGCGAATTTTTGGGGTTCGGGAAAAAATAGGGTTTCGAAAGTAGTCATGAAAAAATAGTATTTTTTTTTGGGCAAAAGGGTTTGGGTTTTTCATTGTAATTTGTTGAATTCACGTTTAAACCCCGCCCCAAAAAATTAGAGTGAATAAAATTTCCCCCAAATTTCAAATGGATCAAATTTTCCTTGTGAAAAGGGGTTTTTTTGCATTGCATTAACTAACTTTTAAAAAACCTTGTTTGTGTTTCCCATAAGTTTTTTGGCCCCCACCCTCCCTTACAAAGGGTTTTTGTTTGCTAATTTCCCTAAGATATTTTTGAAAGGGTGCGGATTAAAAATGCCCCCCAAACAATTACCTCGATTTAAAATTTTAAAAGCAAATTTAAAAAGGGGAAGTGGGTCTTAATGAAGGGAACTACCAAAAAGGGCTTTTTGAAGGGGCAAATTTTTTTTAAAATTGTTGTTTTCCCTTTGAAAATAAAAAAATGTGAATTTTTGCCTATCCTTTTTTCCCAAGATTATTTTAAATTTATTTTCAAAAACGTTGAAGCTTAATAAAATTTAAAGACTTTCACTGAAAAATAATGAATTTTCCCCTTTATAATTTATTTTTTTTTAAAAAACGAATATGTAAAGGATGCCTTATATAAATCGAGCCTTTTAAAAGCGTGAGATAAATTTCAAATTTTAAAATTTGGGTTTTTACACAACGGGATTGTTTATTCAAACCGCTTTAGGGAAATAACATATTTTAAAAACCAAAAGGGAAACTAAAGTAAATTTTTATTTACAAGGAATTGATATACAAAGTCAAAAAAATCTAAGTGGATACAAAATAGGAATTTTTATTATTTTAATTTTAAATCTACCAACTCTTGTTTTCCCATTCTCCTTAACAAAAATTTAAAAAAGGGAAAATTTATAAGTGGGGGTAAAAAAGGGAGTTGAAGACGAAAGAAAATGCAAAAATGGGTATGGCTAGGAGGTTTATGAGCTCACATTACTAGAATCAACATTTTAAAAATCAAAACAATTAAAGGGACTTAAAATATTCCTAGTAGGTATAGAAAAAATGCAAAATGTATATAGATAATTTAAAAAGTTTTTAAGAGTGGTTTAAAACAAAACATTTTTTCTAAATATTACTCCCCAACAATTTTTACCCAAAAGGGCCTCGTACCACAATATTTAAAAAAATAATTTATACCAAAAAAGGGCCCCCGGAACCTACCTTTGGGGTACAAGTAAATTTTAATAATGTGGAAAAATGTAGTGAAAATTGTAAATAAAATGTAATGGGTAAATGTTAGTGAAAGTCAGATATTTAAATTGGGGTTTAAGGGGGTGGGGAGTTTATTTGAACGGGAACAAAATTAAACCCTTGCCAATTGTGAAGGAAAAAGACAATCCCTTTAAAAAAATTTAAAAAAAAAATATTTTTTTAATGGATATAAGACATCAAATGGGTTAAGAAAACCATTGGGGGTTTTTAAAAATTTTAGATCATGATATTTTTTTTTTATATATATATATAATAAATAAATAAAAGAATATATTTAAATTTTTAAAATAATTTTGATAGAATTCCCAATAAAAAAATTTTTTTTTTTAAATATAAAATAAAATTAAATTTTAAAATTTTTTAAAAATTTAAGTTTGTTATTTTAAGAAAGCTTTAAACCCATGCAAAATTTTTTCTTTTTTTCTTTAGTTCCATTGAGAAGATTTTAAAAAAAAAATTTTAAAAATATTCACAAACAAAAAAAAAAATAGAAGGTAAAAAATATTAAAATCATGAAGACTCACATAGGGGAACTTTAGAAAAAGGGGGATCTATGATTTTACTTCCATGAAAAACAACAAACCTCTGCCAGTTCATAAATCGATTGATAATTTTAAGGGCGAAAAAGAAATACCAACCCAATTTTCCATTTCCCGAAGGGAAAATTTTTGACTTTTTCCACCTACATCTTAAAAAACTTTCCCAAAAAAAATTTTTGGGGAAAAAGGGAAACCCCTCCAGATAAACCTGCCTTAATTTTTTTAAACCCTGAATTTTCTCACGGAAACCTCACACCCAAATCATACGATTTAA
>JAMXBC010000810.1:0-13537 GCA_024138005.1 Lumnitzera racemosa | reverse complement strand
AAAATTTTACCATTATTCGAAAAAATGAAAAAAACACCTAAAGAATATTTAGCTAAATTTTTTTAATTGTTTTGAATAGAAATTCTAGTAGTAATTTTTTTAAATTTTAAAAAAATTTCATTTTCTTATAAAAAAAAATTCTTGAGAGGGGGTTTTTAATTAGAAATTAAATGCTACAAGTCGTGAAATAATAATATTGATTGTTAAATTTTTGGGAAAAATAATATTAATTTTTAGGTTAAATAATTAAAAAAAGAAAGTATATTATTTAAACTTAACAAAGTATATGTCCATATTTTTTGTTTTTAATTTATTTAGGAAACCAGTTTTTATTAAATTTCCCAATAAAATGTTTTTTAATTAAAAAGGTATTTAATTTTAAAAATTAAATAATTAAATTTTAAAAACTATTTTTTTTGATAATCGAGGTTATAATTTTTTTATTAAAAAATAAAAACCGGGAAATTTTTGGAATAAATTGTTAATTTAAATTAAATTAAGAATTTGTAATAAATTTATACGAAAAAATTTTTTAAATTTAAAATTTTAATTTTAGAAAAACTAATTTCCCGTTAAAGCCATTTTTAGAGGGATTTATAAAAGATTATCTTCAAACCTAAAATTAGTTTTTAAATAAAGAAACCTTTTATAACTTGTTTTAATTAAAAAGAAATATTAGAAAGGAAATTTAATTTTAAATTAAAAAAAAGCGATAAAAATATTTTAATATTTTTTTTTAAATTAATATTGATTAAAGATTAAAATCATTAATTTATGGAAAAATACAATTATATTAATTTATAACTTAATAAACCAAAGTTTAATTATGAAGATTTGGGGTTTTTTTTAAAATGTTTTTTGAAAGATCTTTAGTTAAAAACTTGGTAATAGAAGTTATAACTGCTCAAAAATAAGGGTTGTGGAAAGGGTTTTTTGGTTTTGTTGAAGTTGGTGACGAAATGTGGAAAGATGATAAATTTGTTATTTTTTAGTTTTTTATTTTTTCCAAATTTTTTTTGGGTATTTAACCATGTTTTATTGTTTTTAAATTATTAATGATAAAAAAATTTTTAACTCATAAAACTTCTCCAAATCCATTTAGGGGAACTTAAGGAGCTCCAAAATAATTCTTGAAGGATGTAAAAAGTTTCTTCCCTTTTACTAAATTAGGAGAAAAAGAAATTTGGGGACTTAGTTGGGGGTTTTTTTTTTTAATTAAAAAAAATTTTTTGGGGGTTTACTTTTTAAGGGGAAAAAAAAAATTTTTTTAAACATTTAAAAAAATTTTATAAATTTTTTTTCCCATTTTTTTATGAAAAAAAATTTTTTCAAAAAAATTAAATTTTGGGGTTAAAAAAAAATTTAATTATCAAACCTAATGATATTATTTTGTTAAAAATCAGTAACCTTTAACTAAAATACTTTGTTTATCATATTCAAAAGAATTACGTATTTTAAGAATTTTACCGGAAGTTTAAATGTTTTAAATTTAATATTAAAAATTTAGGTTGTCATATTATTACGTATGTATATATGATTAAGTATCAAACATTAATAATTAATTTAATAAGTTATATTAAACGACAATAATTATGGAAAATAATAGATTATATATAAATTATTATAACCGTTTTAGATTAAACCTTTGTTTTCGTAAATTTATTAAGTGAATTTGGGTTTTTTTAAAGGGGTCCCCCCCCCCCCCCCCCCCCCCCCCCCCCCCCCCCCCCCCCCCCCCCCCCCCCCCCCCCCCCCCCCCCCCCCCCCCCCCCCCCCCCCCCCCCCCCCCCCCCCCCCCCCCCCCCCCCCCCCCTCTTGTTTTCCTCATAAGGTAAAATTTTTTTTATTTTAAAAAAAATGAGCCCTTTTTTAAAGGGTTTGGACATGTTTTTTTCCCTTTATTGGGGTAATATTGTGCGTATTTTTTTGTTTTATTATTTAATAATAAATTATTAAAATTGTTTAAATTTTCTTTATTAGTTAATTTTATCTTTATACTTTTTAAAAGGTTATGTAATTTTTAAATCTTTTTTTTTCTTTTGTTTGGGAAAATTTTTAATCGAGGAAAAATTTTGGGGTTTTTTAAAATTTGATTTTTAGGAAATAATTAATCTTAGCAATTTTTATTTTTTATTTATAATAAAACTTTTTATAAATTTGATGTAAACTTTAACTTTAAATAAAACTTTCCTTTTTAAAGTTGTGAATACTTGGGACAAAAAATTTAAGATTTTTTTGTAAATTTTTAAATTTTTCATTATTTAAAATTTGGGGTTTCAATGTTGGAATTTATTTTACATTTTTTTAAGTCTTTTTATTAAATAAAAATTAGTATTAATTTTTTTATTATTAAGACCACCTTTGAGATTTCCTTAAAATTGTCATGCAAATTTATCTTAAGATCGAATTGGAGTTAAGTAAATAAAATTTTAAAGGGTTTAAGATTTTTTTTTATATTTTTTGAATTTGTAATCTAAACACAAAAATTTTATTATGAACTTAGATTTTTAAACTTTTTTAAATTTTAAAGTTTAAGTTAATATTTCCCTTTGAATTTTTATTTCCCTTTTAAAGGAATAAGGGTTACCAATTGGTCCTTTGGCTTGCGAAGTTAAATCTAAAATAAAGGAAAATTTATTTTTAAATTTTATAATTTTAGATTTTCTTTTAATTTTCCCTTTTTATTAAAAATAATAATTCAATTTGGCCAATTTAGGAGACAAAGGATTTTTTTTGACTTTAGTGAATAGTTGAAGAGAAAATTTCCAATTTGGCAATTTCTAACCCCGGGAAAAACTTTAAAAGTTGTTTTTAGGTCATTGTTTCTTTTTTTTATTTTTAAATTGCCTCACCCAAAGGGTTTTTGAAAAAATAAGAAAAAGGGGAATTTCAAAAAATTTTTAAATAAAAACGTTTATTTTATTTTAGTTATTTAAATGACAAAAGTGATAGATTGGATGAAAAAATTTATTATTGGTTTTTAGGTTTTTTTTAAAAATTTAATGTAAATATTCTATGATTATTTTGTTTATTAGTAAATTTATATTTATGTTTATTGAATTACTTTTTTTTTAAATTAAAGGTTTTAAACCCCCAACTAAAATTTTTAAAAATTTCTAATTTTAAATAATGTTAATAAAATATTTATTAATATTAAAAAAAAGCCAATTATATTAAAACAAAAGGGTTAATTTTATTTCATTAATAAAGTAATGATCAAATCATATTTAAAGGAATAATAAAGAATAAGTCACGAGGGTTTTTAGGTAGGCCTTATGGAATGAGGGTTTTGGTTGGACTACACCTGAAATTTTAACTTTAAATTTAAATTTATCAAAAAAAATTTTAATTAAAATAGATATAAAAACAGTAAAATTTTTTTAAATTAAGTGTTTTAAGAAGATGTCCCTTTTTTATTTAGGCAAATAACTTTTCCTCTGGGGAAAAAAAAAAACAAGGTTTCCAAAAAAGGGAAAAAAAAAAAAATTAATTGTTGATTTAAATAAACCGAAAATTTAATTTAAAAATTTACTACTGTTTTTTTAATTTTTATTTTTACTATAAATCGCATCCATGTTGACCTCTTTTATTAATTTCCTTGGTTTGCACCTGATTTGATAGGTAAAATTTTAAATTTTGGATAAAGAACATCGGTTTAAGCAATTGGATAATTTTTCTTTAATATAAAAAAACCCAAAAAACTTACCCCAAACCTTCATTGTAATCATTAATTTCAAAGCAAAGGCCTCCCCCCCTGTCAAGATTCCCCAAACTTCTGTTTCTTTACAAATTTCTCATTCCCAAATAATTTTATGATAGGGGTTAGAGTTTTTTCATTAAGATTATTATTAACCTCAAAAAAATTTTTAACAAGGGGTAATTCCTAAAAATATATTACATGAAGTTTATTTTAAAAAATTATTATAGTTAATTAAAAAATTTTTCCCCCACTTTTAATATTTCTTAATTTGAATTATATTTATTTTATACTTTTTTGTCTCAAATGGTTTTTAAAATTTTATCAATCGGAAAAACTTTTTAATTTTTTTGGTTAATTTTAAAACATGTATTTTAATTCATTCCTTTTTTCTTTGGGAAAAAAATGGAAAGGCAAGGGGCCCCAAACCCCAAGGACAAAAATTTTTGGGCATTGAACCTAGAAAAAGGGGTTATTTGGGGTTTTTAATTAACCACCAAAATCACAGCCCCAAAAAAGCCAAAAATCTTGGTATTGAAATTTCTTTTCCTAAAGTTGTTTTTTTTATTTGGTAACTAGTAAAATTTACATTTTGTTTGGGTATTAGGGGTTCAAGAAGTAAACTTAACCATTGGTTTTGGTTATTAAAAAATTTAAAATTTTTTAAATTTTCTTTGCAACCTCCTATTAAAACACTAAATAATCTATAAATTTAGTTAAGGTTTAATCCAAGATTTTTTTTGAGAAAAAGAAAACACTCCGTTTTAGGCCATTCTAATTTTTGTTTATTTTTTAGCCTAGGGCCACTGATAGACCCAAAAAAGATTTTTGATAGAAAGAACCAATAATCTATCAGGCTTCCTCAAGAATTTTAAATTTTTATTTTTTCCCAAGGAATCATAAATTTTTTAAATTTCCCTTTTTCCCCCCCCAAAATATTTTTACCTATTTATTGATAATTTAAAGAAAATTAATTTAACATTTAAAAATTAATACTTTTATTTAATACCTATTTTGTTGGATTGTCTAACAGACTTCATTATTTTTTTTTATTATAAAAAATAGGGTTAATTTTTTAATAAAATTTAAATTAAATTCCTTTTTAAAAAAAATGGAAATTACTTTTTATTTTAAAAATTTTTGGGAATTATTTTATTTTTTATTTAATTTTTTAAATGGAATCTGGTAATGTTAATATTTTAAATCCCCTTTTTATTTGTTATGTTTGGTTCAATTATTTTTTTTAAATTATTGATGTTTTGGCTTCATTTTTTCTTTTATAATTAAAAATTTGAAACCCCCATTAACCGAATGCCTTTGTGGTCTTTTTAATAATGATAATGGTTAATTACTATAAATTTCAATAAACAATGGTTTTTCAAAGATCTTGTTTTCTTTATGCCAATTTTTAAACTTTCAATACAAAAATCCCTGATTTTTAAATATGTGTTAGAAAAAGGTAATATCAAGAAAAAAAAATTTCCCAAACTGAAATTTTAATTTTTAAATTTTAATTATGTTTCCATTGCAAATATTTAAAATTTTTTTTTTTATTATATTTTAAAATTTCAATTTTGATTATGTATTTAAAAATGGGTAATAAAACTGATTAAAATTTAAGGGGTTTTTGGGGGTTTCATTTACATTGAAATGGTTTGGGTTAAATCCTTCATCTAAATTTTAAAAGGGGGAAGTTTTAAACATTATAACCAATGTTATTAAAAACTTTCCTTATTAAATTTAAACTAATTTAAGATCAAAATTAAATTTAACCCCAAGTGAAAAAAAACCAAAAATTTTATGAAAAATTTTCCCAAAAACTTAAAAGGCCTAAATTAATTTTAAAAATTTTTTCCCCCTTTAAAAACCAAAAATGAAAAAATCGAAGATTTGATTTTAAAAGGTTAATTTCAACCAAAAGAAGGGGTTTTTAAAAGTAAGGTAGCCGTAAAAAAATTTATTTAAAAAAATTGGGCTATTAAGTAAAAAAGGAGGAAATTTTAATTTAAAAAATTACAAATTAATGCCACTTTCTGGAAAAATTTTTAAAAAACTAAAAGTTTAAATCTTTTAAATTTTTCCTTATTTAAATTATGGATGTTTTTATTTAATTATAAAAAATTAAAAAATAAGGGTTTTACCAAACCAATAACAAAGATTTTTTTTTAACTTAAATTTAAATGGTGTAGAAACAAGGGATAAAACAAACCAAAAAAGAAGTTTTGATAATTATCAATAGAATTGTGTTGATCACGAGGAAAAAAAAAGGATAAAATTTTTCTTTACTTTATTTTTGGAACTTTTTGACAAGAAGGGTTCACAAAACCCAAGATTTAAAAAATTATCCACCCCCTTTTTTAAGTAAGAAGTAAAAATTTTAATTGAAAATAAAATGGCCAATTGGGGAATAGAAATTCCCAAAAATCAAAAAGGGGAAAAAAAAAAAAACCCCCGGGGCTTTTAAAGAACCCCAATTAAAAATTAGACATCTTTTGTTTAAAAATTTTTTAGGATTTTTCTTTTTTTTTGTTTTGAAGTAAAAAACCCAAATTTTTTTACAAAATTAAAAAAAGGGGACCCAACTTTTGGGAATTTTAGGGCCCTATAGGAAAACCAGTAAATTTATATTAGATGGGGGAAAATTTAAATAAAAATTTTAAGGTTTTTAAAACCCCAATACTTATTTTAAGAGACCCAAAAATCTTCTATTATTTTTTTTAACCCCAATTATTTAAGGTCTAATTTTTAATTTTTTACCAAAGAAATAAAACTATTTTAAAATAATTACTTAAAGGAAGAGGAATTTGTGAAATTGGAAATTGATTCTGCTTTAGCCGAAAAAAGGTTGTGATCAAACCCCCAGAATTAATAAGAGGAGCCAAACCCCATGTTTGAGAATTTTGTTGTTGCCCTAGTGTAATTGGGTTTAAAAATTGGCATCGGGCCGGCCCAAAGAAGACAAGGAAAAAAAGTAATTGAAGAACTTTGAGTAATTCCATATGGAAGGGATTCGAAATTTAATTTTGGTTATTGGAAGCGAACTTTAATTTTGGTTTCATGTGGAAAAAGCTTATGTTGTATCCCTTTCCAAAGGAAAAGGAAAATTTCCAGGGGAATTTATTTTACTACGTTTTCCTTATTTTAAAATTTCGTCGGTTATTATAATTTACGTATTGAAAACAAAATTTTAAAAAGATATCCAAAGAAGGGGGGAAGTTGCAGTTGGAAATTAAAAATTTAAATAAAAACAATTTTTAACATAGTTAAAAAAAATTTTTCTTTTTTTTTTTTTAAAGTTTGTAATTAAAAAAAAAATTTTTTCCCCCAAAGTGTTGAAAGAGAAGGCAAGGTTAGAAAGAAAGGTATTTAAAAAAGTTTATAATTTGGTTTTTTGTTAAGGTTTAGAAATTAATTATACCATTATAAAGTCTTCCTTTTCTCTAAAAAGGGGCTTTTTTTTTTTTTAAAAAAACCCTCTTGGCCCAATTACCCTTATGAAATTTTTTAAAGGGCCCCTTTCTTTTCCAAGCAGGGCCTTTTTTTTTTTTTTAATTAAGGATATCACATTGTATATTTTTTAAAAAAATTCCTTTCTATTTAAATTTTAGCAAAATTTTTACAAAACTCACATTTATAACCAAATTCATTTTCAAAAATATACTTTTTTTTCATTTATTTTTTATAGTTTCAATATTTGAAGACTAGTTAACTTAAAAGGGTTTTAATTTAAACTTTTTTTTAATTCCTTTTTCAAATTTATTTTTTAAGTTTTTAAAAAGGAAAATTAATTATTCTTTTTAGAAAAAATTTTCCTAAGTTTTACTTTACTTTAAATAAAAAATTGGATTTAAAAATTTTAGAAATAAACACTATAAAATTCTTGAGGCAAATGAATTAAAATCTTTTATATTCCCATTTTTATTTTCCCTTTTCCCGCACAAAAATTTTTAATATGAAATCATTTTAAATAAAAAAAATAAAAAAGTTTTAAATAATATAAAATTTTTCCCTTTTTGGATTGGGAAAAAATAATCCCTTAAACCATTAATTCAATTCTAGCTTTTTTTAAAATTTTGTAAGGGTAAAATTTAATTAATTTTTAAATCCCTTAAATGATGGAAAAAATTTGACTTTTGATTAATTTGAATAAGACTTTTTGGATTTGAGGGTTTATTTTAAGGCAAATGGGGAAATCTTTTGGATTTACTCAAGCCTTGTAGGTATTGTTAATATTCCCTGGCCTTTTTTTAGCCTTTGGTTTAATGGTGTTTTAGGTCTTTATTTAAAGAAACGGTTAACCCAAAAACCCGAGGGATTTTTTCCCCCTCTTGTGGATTTGAAACAGGAAAAGGGTTAAAAAATAGATTTAAAAAATTTAAAAAATTTTAAATAAATAAAAAATTAGGTTTGTATTCAATTTGAAATTTTAATTAGTTTTATTTTCCCCTTCCTAATGGACAATTCTGGTTAATTACCTAAAATTTCCCTTTAATCAAAGGGTTGAATTTACAATTCAGCCAAGCCTAAATAATAAAAACCTTGAAAGGAAAGGAAATTTACAAATATTTAAATAAAACATTTTAAAAGGGAAAAAAAAAAACGTTTAAACCTCATTTCAATATTTGGGGGAAATATGAATTTTCCAAAATAACAAATTGGTTATAATTTGAGTAAAAAGCTTGATTTTAAGGAAAAGCGGAAAGGAAATCCAAAAAAGATAAGCCCCCGAACAACTTCGAGATTTTCAATTTAAACTCCCAAGGGCACTTTGTATGAAAAAAAATTAATAATTTTTTGTTTCCTTGTAAAATTAAAAAAATTGGGGATTTTAAAAAAATTTTCCAGAAAAATTTAGTTTTTGGAAAATATTTCTATTTTATTAAAGGGGGGGGATTTTTATTAAAAAATTAAAAAAACTTTTTAAAAAAAACAAAAAAAAGGGTTTCTGAAAAAATTTCAAAAAAAGGAAAATTTTAAAAAAAAAAATTGTAAATATTTAACCTTTTCATAAGGGGAATTCTGATTTTTTGGGGTTTTTGGAAATTTAAAAAAAGAAGGTTTTGTTTTTCCCCCAAAATTAGCTCTAAACCCCCTTTTATCACACCAGTGGGAAAAAGCATTTTTTGGGGTTGAATAATCTTAATTTTGTATTGGAATAAAAATTTGGTTAAAATTTGACAAAAGGGGAAAGGGGGTTTTAAAGGCTTTTAAAAAAGGATTATTGCCGTTTTTAGCCTTGGGTTTGGGGGGGGTTTGGTTTGGAAACATTTCTTTTAACCTTTTAGGTTTTTTTTGGATTTGGGAAAATTTGAATTTTTAAATTTTTCAAAAAAAAAATTTTAAAATTTTTTTTGAAAAAAAATTTTTCTTAAGTAATTTTATTTTTACTTAATTTCTTTTAAAAAAAATCTTTTTTTGAAAAAAGCCTTTGTCAATTTTTTTTGGCTTTAAGCAAAAAAACCCCGTTGGTTTTTTAATTTCCGGTTTTTTCTTGTTCTAAACCCTTAAAAGGGGTGTTTTCAAGTTCAAATTTGATGAGCTCTTTTTTATTTTTTGGGGACATGGGGGTTTCATATCAGATTCCAAACATTGGGGGGGGTTTTTTATTGCTTAAAATTTTTGAAAATGTTAGGAATAAAGGTTAAATTAAGTTTTTCCCCATTAAAGTTAAAATTTTAAATTGAAATTTAACCCTCTTTTCTTTTTTTTAATAAAATTAAATAGGGGGGTTTTTTTGCACTTAAAGGAGAAAAAGAAAAAGAATTTGGATATTTAAAAACAATTTTAAAAACCAAAGTTAAACCCCAAAAAAATAATTTTTAAGCGATTTTTTTACAAGGGATAAGTATCCCTTTTTTAAAAATTAAAATTATGAACTTTTTTCCCTTTTCAAAATGAAAAAATTTAAAAATAAAACCTTCTTTTTAAAAGGAAAGATATGGCTTCTAATTATTCCTTTCGGAAAAAGGGAAATACCAACTATTAAACCAAGCCCATCATCTCCTAATTTTTCCAACTGTTTTTCCATTAAACAATTATGGGCCAAATTGGACCTGAAAAGGTTCGTTTATACTTAACATAAAAAGTTTAGGGTTAATTAAGTGGCTCTAAGGAGCAAACTACGTTTTTCAATTTTTTTAATTTTAAATAATATAATTCTTATTGTAACTTTTAAAATGGGTTAATTTAAAACCTTATTTAACTTTCCCTAAAATTTGTCTACTTTAGTGCCAATTTTTCAATTCTTTAATATGGTAAAAAAAAAATTTCTTATAGTTATAAATTTAATAATTTTTACACAAGAAGCTAGTTGCCCCTTTGGGTACCTTTTAAATTTTAATTTCAATTATTTTCATATTTTTCAATATGGGAACTTTAACTGGGAAGTCAAATTTTTTTTACAAATCCCACCCTTTTCCTTTCAAACCGGTTCCTTCTTTAACTTAGTATAATTTAAAAATTTTAAGAAGTCTTTAAAATCTAAATTTAGATTTTTTTTCACTACAAAATCTCGATTTTTTGTCCCCCCTTTCCTCTATTTGTAAGAACTTTTTTTAGAAAAATACATGATTTCCCAATTTTTGGCAGGATGAACATTATTACTGAAAGTTTGGTCAAAGGAATTTGGGATTAAATAAAACCAATTTTGGACAACTTAATGATGTTTTCTTGGTTTAACCCAATTTTAAGGGATTAAAGAATGCATGGTTTATAGTCTACAATTTTAAACGTTATTTTATTGTTCGGTTTTTGGATTTAAGAAAGTAATCCTTTTCCATTTAATCTACCCTTTTTAAAATAGTTCTAAAATTTAATAATTGTTTTAATTTTTTAACTAGGATTATACCATGGTCTTCCTTTTTTCAAAAGGCTAGTAAAACCTTGGAAATTTTGGGAAATTCAGAATCTTGCCCTTATGTTAAGTTTGAGTAAATTGGTTTAAAAAAGGGCCTGTTGGGTTAAACCGGATATAAGTTTAGTAATTCTATGCTTTTTGGGGGAACCCTCAAAATTAAAATGATCTTGTTAAAAGTAATCAACCTTTGATCCTGGGTAAAAAATTTTTTTAATGGTAAAAAAGGTGGGATAAGGTAACCTTACCTCACAACGGGGTTTCTCAAAAATTTCATAAAAAATTTTAAATTTATTTGTCCTTTTAAACATTTAAAAGAAAAAACTTAAAAGGGGTTACGGAACAGGGGGAAATAAAACAAACAAAACTACCCCAAAAAATTTTTTAAATTTTACAATGAATAATCTTGGGGGATTCGAAGGTCAAATGGCGGGCCACACTAAAAAACCCCAAGTTTTTACTTTTTTTTTCCCCTTTTCCCGGTTTGGTGGTACCCAAAAATTTTTTTCTAAGGACTGTAACCAAAAAACCTCAAATAATTAGGCCCTTAATTGAATATTTTAAACAATTTTAAATTATAATATATGGCCTTTTGGAAAATGGACATATTAAAGTTAAATTTGAATCCCTTTTTTTAAACTTTTAACTATTAAGTTTAGAAGCAATTCGAGTAGTTTCAATTTTGGTTGGGAAAAACAAAAGTATAATTTTTGTAATGTCTTGCTTTGGGGGGGTAAAAATTAATTGTTTTAAGAATTCAATTTTATTTGTTGAACCAAATCCGGTTTTCCCATTATTAAAAATTTAAAACATGGGTCACTTAAAAAATTTGGGGCTTCACCCCTTTAATCTAGGTTTTTTAATAATTTTCCCTTTAACATAAGGGTGGTGTTTTTTTTCCTTTTAAAATTTATAATTTTCTTGCATTAAAAACTTATAAAAAATGGCTTTGAAAGGGAAGGGTTTGGGTTTTAAAGGGAATTGGTTGAATTTAAAAGGTGACTATCTAACATTTAATAAGTGCCCAAAAAACATAAATTTTTTAAACCAGATTTTAACAGGGGTTAAAATTTCAAAAAAAAGTATTAGTTTAATTTTAAAAAACATAATCATAAAAGAGGGATAAGATTTTTGTTCCCTTAGGTTCCATGTTTATAATGTAAACCCTATAATCAATCCAATAAACCGTTTTTAATCATTTTTTGATTTTTTTAGGAACTACTTTGTTTTTGATTGAAATTTAGATTATTAAACAATTTCCTTATTACTATTTTTTTTTGTGGGAAACCATATTTGAACCTTTTTTAAAGGAATTATTTTCCCGCATACCTTCCTTTAAAAATTTACACTAAAAAAAAATTTCTTAGTTGAAATCAAATATGTTTGGACTAAAGGGGACTTTGTTGGGGGGTTTTTTGGGTACTTCCATTGGTTTTTCCCTTTTTCCGGGTTTTGTGGCTACTATTTGGTAATTTAGGTTCCACAAGAAAATATCATTATCTGGAGAATTAGAGTTTGGTGGATTCCCATGAATTTTTTAAAATTTAAATTTGACATACTTAAACGGCTCCGTTTAATAAGGATGAGGATTTTCAATCCAAATTTATTTTGATGTTTTAAAAATTTGGAATATTTTTTTGCCCCCCCTTTCCGGAAAGCTTTACTATATGGGTTAATTAAGAACAATTTAAAAATTATAAATAATTGTAAAAATAATATTAACTCTTCTTATATTAAAACGCTTCCATGATTAATGGAAAAAAAAAAGTTCAAATTCAAGTTATTTTTCCCTTCAAATACTTTTTTTTTTTATTAACTATTAATCTAACTTAATTTGTTGCTTTCATAAGGGTTCGGGGTTTTGTTCTAACAATTCATTGGTTTTAAAGGCCTTGGAAGGCATTTACGAAATTATTAAAGGTTAGTCCTTGCAATTCCGGAGGGGGTTTGAGGAAAAATAAGGGGAATAAATACCCCTATAAAATATATTTTCAATTTCATTTTAAATTTTAAGTTCACACAACACTTGGAATTAATATTAAAATGAACCAAAAACAAAAAATCTTTTTAAATTTAAAAAAAAAGAATTCCAAAAATATTTACAAAAAATAACTTTGATAAAAATTTAAAACTTTAATTAAGAAAATAAGTAGCTTTTAAGCTTTGAGAAATTTAAAAAAAAAAAGGGGAATGGAACCCTGAAAAGGGTAATAAAAAAAAAAAAGAATTGGACAAAAAGAACCCTGGAATTTAAAACAATTTTATAAGGTAAAAATCCCTAAAAATTCCTATTTCCCAGTTAAAGTAAAAGAATTGTGAGAATACAAACATTTTGAAGAGAAAAATAAAAAATTTTTTTATTGTTAAGTAAACAGGAGGTAAATCAAATAGTTTTGGTGTAAAGAAGGAAAAAGAATATTTTTTAAGGAAATTACAAAATATTTTTTTGGGTAAAAATATTAAAAAAAATATTGTTACATATTAAAATTTAAATTTTACGGGGAGCTAATTGGAGCTTTAGTTTAAAATTTGGAAAAGGGAAGGTAGTTTTTGGGGCGGCCAAGTAACGAGTCCCTTTTTTTTCCCATGGAAAGATGGACCAGATGAGCAAAGTGAGAAAATTCCATTCAAAAGGAGGGGTTTTTTTGGGGAAATTGGGGAAAGGTTCTAAATGGTTTTAAAGGGATTTCTGCCTTTCAGTGCTCCCCAATAGTGGTCTTTCCTAATTGGAATGAAAATAATTGTTTTAATTCCATTTCCCTTACAACTTATAAGAAAAGCCAAACAAAATTTAATTTCCCAAAAAACCAAAGTTGTTTATAACTTTGGTACTAATTCCCAATGAGAAACTTTAATAAGTTCCCCCCCTACTTATGACTTGACTAAAAAACTAGAGAACAACTTTAATTGGGATCAGTTCATATTTTTGTACCTTAGTAAAAAAAATTTGCCCTTTTTTTAACATCTTCCCCAACCTCTTATTCCCA
>JAMXBC010000081.1:0-52446 GCA_024138005.1 Lumnitzera racemosa | reverse complement strand
CAATTTTATAGGTTTTATAGGGGAATTGTACATAAATTTTTACTGATACATAGGCCTAAAGCTTTATAGTCCTTTTTTCCCAATAAATTATACCCAAAATGTAGAAAATACTAGCCCTTATAGAGAAAATATGTGAAAAACCATAAAGTTATTTCACTCTTTATCGGGCCCTTATGAAATCATATGTAAATGTCAAAATATATACAAGCCTATATGTAATGTACAAAATGTTACATTACTAGGCCTAATAGCTAACTAGTACTCATTTATAACCAATAAATAGATATCGTCATAATAGAGAATCATAGTGTAAAACAAAATAGTTGTCATATTCTTGGCAAAAAAATTTACTTTCCCCAAATTTTTCCCATTAAAACCCAATTTGAACCCCCGAAATTAGTGCATTGTCACATGTGAATTAAAGATTAAAAGACTTATTTCGAATCAAAAGGTTATAGCCCAAATTTCTGAATTTGAAGATTCTAAAACCTTATTATAAATTCAAAGACTATTTATGAATATGGGAAGCCACAAGTTTAGGCCCAAACCCCTAATGAATTGAAGATTTTAAATCTATACCCAAATATTCATTTAACACATTTACAATAAGATATTTCAAACTGAAATATTCCATTCAAATTTTTAAACAAATTTAAAAACAACATAAAAACAATAACCCCAAAAATGTACAACTACTCCCAAATAGACGTTTAATTAACTCATAGCAAATTTCAAATTTGTTCTTCCTAAAATAAAAATACCATGGATCAATGATTATAAATTTTAAAAGTTTTTAAATTTGAAAATTTATTATTATTCTCCTTTTAAAAAGTTGTTTAAAAATTTTTAATTCATAAGGATCTTTAAAATTTTACCAGGTAAATAAAGAGGTTTGTGTTGACTTATGTTGGGGTTTTGTTGGTTGACCAAGTGGTCACACCTTACAGTTAAGTAAAGGGGTGTGTGTTCAAGTGATCTAGTTAAAGAGTTTTTACAACAAACGACCAGTTTTTTAAGTTTTTTTTTGCTGCCCATTCTCCAAAGTTTTGTCCCAATTTTATTTTGTCTCAAATTTGTATGTTTTTTTTTTACTTCAAAAACTTACTTTTGATCATTACTCCTATTAGTTGCCAACTTTTTTCTCTTTTGCATGTAAAATTCCCTGTTGGTATTGTGCAAAAAGATAATTTCTTCAAAAGAAAATTTTGCATAATCATTTATAAAAGGAATTTGTTCACCCATCCAATTTTGCATTGAAGTCTAAAAACGGGATATATGGTTTTGTTAAAAGATCTAATGAAATTTACCCAAAAGTCTCAACCTTAACCCAAATAACATCGTAGGGAAGGGTTTTAAAGTTGACGTTGCATGTGCCTGTGTGTAAGTCACACCACATGTGTTAAATGAACATTTAAAAGTTCATATTGGAGTGACGTGGGAAAAAGGAAAGGAGGATAAAAATTCAAACACTCTAAAATAAAAGTGTGATAGGTGAGGAGCTTGAACCCTCAAAATCCCTAGGGGAGAAATAGATTTGATTCTTAAAATTTTAGGTTAGATTTTTTAAGTGAAAATTTGTAGACAAAAAAAAAGTGAAAGATTCTCTTTTGTTTAAATGGGGGAAAGTGGTAGGTATTTTAGAAGTTGGTCATTGATTTCATATTTGGATTGTAACGATAACCAATAGCTATAATTAATTCTTTTTTTTTGGATTTAAAATGGACCCCTTTTCATGATTGATTCAATAAGTTTTTTTTTTGTGGGGCCCATTTTGGGAAAAAAATTGGTTTTGAAGGGAAATACTCAAATGAGCCATATTCCAATTTTTTATTTCAAATCTCTTCTAATCATTAGAGAATAATGGGTTTTTGCTTTTTGGCTTATACCTTAAACAAAGAACAAAATAATCAGTTAATGAGCTTAAAAACCAATTCAGATTTAAAACCCCCTTTCAACATATTAGAGACTCCAATTAATACCTATATTTTTTCATAAGGATCCTGAAATCTTGCTGTTTTAAAATAGTTAATCTTTCTCTACTTTTAAGGGGTTCCATTCCAAAAAATAAAAAGTTTTTTGGAATAGTCGTTCAATTACCTTAATTGATAAGCGAATAGGAATTGTAAATGGGAAATATTTGGGAAATTAAAATTGAAGGGTCCAATCGAAACTTTCCTTTAAGAAAGAGAGAAAGAAATTTCATGAAAGAGAGGGAAAGGGATTGGGTTTTTAACACCAAAGGGTAAAGAGGATTTGATTTTTTTTGGCTTTATAAAGGTTTAGAGGGTTAAGGTGTACAAATATTACTGCCTTGTATTCAATTTATTTTCCTGGTTCCTTTTATGTCCCTTTTAATTATTAAATGGGTTTTGATTATCTTAAAGTAATTTAAACATAGTTCTAAGAGAAGGAAGGGGTTCTTGAAAAAGAGGGGGAAGGGGGGAGGGTTTTTGATGGGGGTTGGGGGTTCCCCTAATTTATAGAAAGGTAGGGGATATAATTAACTAAAAACCACTTTTAAATTTTTTTCAGGGGTTTCATTTTTTGTATATTGAACTCTCTATTTTAACATCATAAAGACTAAATATTTTTTAAACACCACAACCAAAAATAACACTTTTTGTCTTTTAAAAGGTTTGGTTTTTATGGTGTTTAAAGTTATGATTTTTTTTACTTGTCTCTGTTACGTGCCCTTTTCGCCCTTTTATCCCCCCATCTTTTGTTTGTTTTTTAAGCAGTTTTGTCTTTTTAGGATTTTCTTTATTCCTTAAAAATTTACGGGTACTTGTTTATTACTCGTAGTTTGGGCCTTCAATTTTAAAAATTCCTTTAAAGGCTGTTGTTTAAATAAATTTGTTTGTTGAAATAAACAAAAAAAAGGGGAGAAAAAACTAATTTTACTTTTTAAGGGGGGAAAAAGGGTTTTTACTTTGTACTTGTTTAAAGAATTTTAAGGGAAACCCATTTTTTTTAGAAATTTTAGTTTTGGGGAAATTTTAAAAAATAGGTGCCATTATCGTTTCTTCTTTTGTTTTAAAGCAATCCCCCCAAAAATGTAAAAAAAATTGAATCAAAAAAAAAGTTTTTGGGTTAATTAAATTTTTAAAAAAATTGGGGTAAGTTTAAAAAAAATCGTGTTTTCTATATTAAATTTAAAATTACTTAAAATCGTTAAATCATAAAAAAAATTAATAAAATGTAAATTTAATTAATTGTACTTTGAAAGCTATGTTTTTAAAATGAAAGCTCATGATTTTACTACAAGTTGTTTATAAATTTTTTACATTATTTTAATTAAAAAAAATTTTTAAAACCCAAAACTTTAGGAGCGTTTTTTTTAAATTTTTTAATTTTTAAATTGCTATCCCTTATATTTAAATTTGAAAATTACAGGGTTGGGTGTAAAAATGCAAAATTAAAAAATTTTTTGTAGGGAAATTTTTTTTTCCTTTAAAAAAAAATTTAAAAGCATTAAAATTATAAAGGGAATAAAATTTTCCATAAAGTGTAGTTTTCTTCTTAAGAGATTTTAAACACGTAATTTTCAAGTTTGTCCCCGATTAAAAACAAGTCAGTGTTTTTATAAAAGATGCTTTTTAAAAGTTTGGGTTTAAAAGGTTTGGCATTGTCTTGATTTTTTTTAAATTTTTGTTTCTTGGGAATGATTACTTAAAAAAAAAAAAAAGCTATTACACTTTTATTAAAATTTTTATTGATTCAAGATGTAATTTCCGGGGGTTTTTTAGGTGCATTATTAAATATATAATATTTTATAATATTTTTAAAATTTTGAATTCTACTATTTCTAATATTTAAATTTTTATTCAAAAAAATCTTTTTCCGTTTTTTGTCTTTTGTATTAAAGACTTTAAAAGGGAAAAAAAATCAAATTTTGATTTTATTAATGAAAAGGATAATGATTTACATTGATAATGATCAAAAATATTGATTACAAAAAAAAAAAAAACCCAAAGTTTAGTTTTTTTGAAAGTGTCTGAAAAAATACGTAAAAAATAAACTTTGTAATATTTCGGTTCTTTTTCCCCTTTTTAAAAATTTTAAATATTTTTTTGGACATCTACAAAACCCAAACAAAATGTTTAAAAATTTTTTTCCCTTTGTCAGTTAATCCCAATTCGGCAAAAAATTATGGTAAAATTCCTTAAAGGAATTCTATTGCATTATCAAAATAATCGTAAATAGGATTTTAATTTTTGCTTTCAAAAAAATTTTGGGATGAAAAATTATGATTGAAAAACCCAAAAGCGGTAGTCCCAAAGGCTAGTGGGATTTTTATGCGAATTGATATGAAAAATTTAAAAAAAGAAACCTAAAAAAAGGGGAAATTTCAGTCGATTATGGGGTTTATAAAAAGATAAAATGATAGATAAAAAAAAAAACTAAACAAATAAAATTTAAACCCTTGTAAATTCGTGAAATTACACCTAATTTAATTGGAAAATCCCCCCGATTTTTAAATGTAAGAAGAAAAATTAAACTGATTTTTTTGGTTTAAAATTGTTTTTTAAAAAAAATTTTAAATTCAAGAGCAAAAAAGGGGGTTGTTTAAAGGGGTATGATCAAAAAAATTTGATTTCTTACCTCTGATAAAAGGGCCCCCAAATTATGCTTCAGAAGTTTGATTTGTTTTGAGAGGAAAGCAAATATTTATGTTCAAAAGGGTGTTTGGTTGATTGGTAATTTGTATAGGGTGATTGTGATTGGTGATAAAAGAGGAAGAAGATAAAGGGGATTTAGAAGAAGGGGGTTTTTCGGGTTTTTCCCGGATGAGGAAGAAGAAAATTTAGAAGGGAAAAAAAAATGGATGTCCTAAAATGCTCTGTGAAGGGGTTTATTTTCGGAAAGGGGACAAATAGAGACTTTTTGGAAAACAGGGGTATTGTGACTGACAGGGTACTTTTTTAAAATTAGTGTTTTGTGGCGGCCCAAGAAAATAAGATACGGTGATAAATTTTTTTGGCTGATTGTTTTGGGTTGTCCCTTGTAGTACATGTGTATTTTTTCCCGTTCTTACTTTACAGGAAAAATTAGTACAAAAAATTTCTAAAATGATACGATTTTCACGGTTCTCCCTTAAATCTATCCCATAGCAGTTTTTTTTGGTATTATGTGGGTGAGATGTTGAGTCCGTTTTAAAAACTTGATTCTTGTGTTGAATTGTTTTCTTTATATGATTTTGAGGTCTTTGCAGAATTTGTTTAATTGATCCAAAAATTTTGGGCACTTGCAAGTGATGATTTTTTAAAAACCCTCTGTTGTGTTTTGTTTTGTTCCCTAATGGGATGGTGGTGACTTTCCCCGGTTTTAGTCTTGACCCTTTTAAAATTGAATTTTTTCACATTTATTACTTTTTGAAGCTGCCCTTTCCCTTTTGTTTTGTACATTTAAACAAATTGATTGTGTTGGGGAAAATTTATCTGATTGTATTTCAAACCAAAAACCCAGGGCCCCTGATACTCCGAGATGTATAAAATATGCATTTTTTTTTGGGAAAATTCTTTTTCATGAGGTTTTGGTTTTGAAATTTGACTTATAAAAAGGTATAAAACCCTTCCTTGGTATTTTTGGGGGAATGTTTTCTGATGTAGCCCCAATTTTTTCCCCACTAGTGTTTAAACCAAATTTTTAAAAAGATTTGAATGATAAATTAATTGTCAAAAATTTTAACCCAAAAGTATGTTTTCTTTTTAAATTCATTGAAAAACACTTTTTCCCCCAGGCTTGCTTATAATAAAAAATAATTTTAAAAGTAGCTCGATGATTTTTGGTTGGGGCGGGAAATGGTTTTATTGAGTTTTTTGCAGTGATTGGACGAACTCCCCCATTTTTAAAAGGTGTTTAAATTTTAGTTTTCTAGCTGTAAAATTTAACTGATCACCCCTTTTTTTCAAAATGTTTGAATCTAATTGTTTCGTTTCATTTAAAAATTTTTTCAAAAAAACGGGAAATTTTTTTGGGATTAATCTTTTTTGGACAAAATTTAAAATTTCCCTTTTGTAAATATTTTATTTGCAAAAAAAAAAAGGGCCCTTTTTTAAATTAGGTTTTTTTACTGAGAAAACATATCTAGAAAAAGGTTCATAAAAAATTTTGATCTTGATTGAAAGGGATTTTTCCCAAAAGGTGTTGGTGATGATATTTCTGTGATTTGAAAATTCTAATTTTTCTTTTGGTTTCTTTTGGCTGGGGAAACGTTTGGGGGGATTTCGGGTTTAATGCGGGAATTTTTTTTCCTGATTGTGATTTTAAAAACATTGAGTTTGCTTAAAAACCCCAACCCCCCATGAGTGGTTTCCAAATTCAATTAATTTGGAAAGGGGCTTTGAGTTTCAAAAAAAACGATGGAGTGTTTAAAGGTTTTTGGGATTTTGATGATTTTGAGGAGGCTTTTCTTTGATTATTAAGGGGAATTTTGTTGGATTTTTTTAAAAACAAACACCCAAAACCAAATTTTTTGTTATTGGTCAGTCCTTATCTTGATGAGGGAGGAAATTTTTTCCCTTCCCCTTTTTATTTTGGGCCCGTTTTGGGAGGATGCCCTGCAAGAATTCACGGGGGAAAAAGAATCGGGAAGGGAATTAAAAGACCCATTGTTATCCCTAAATTTTTGAAATAAATACAAAAAAGAATAGATTCCCATCGGGAAAAAAAAAACTGTTTTGATGCAATTTTTTAAAACATCTTTTAACAAAACATTTTTGGGGCTTTAAAATTTAAAATTCTTAAAAAGAAAATTTTGTTTTAAAATTAAATCTTTTGGGAATTTTTTTGGAAATTTTTTGACAATGGCTAAGTTTCTTTTTTGTTTGTTAAATTTAATTAGATTGCAATTTTTTTTATTTTTTGAAAAAATTTAAACAAAATTTCTTTTTTTTTTGCTTTTTTTTAAAAAATTCCCCCCAAAACCCAAAATCAGAAGCATGGTTTCACATTTTTGGAAATTGATGGACCCTCCCAAATGAAAAACAAGGAATTTCCTTAATTTTTTTTTGTTTAAATTTTGAAATTTCAGTATGTTCATTAGCCCTTTGGAGGTGGGTTCTTTTTAATCTTGATTTTAATGGTTTGCAAATTATGTTAAGATTTGGGAAAAAATTTTTCCCAACCCAAAATTTTAAAAACCTAAAAAAATCTTTGAAGTTGATTTTTTTCTTTGTTTTTTCATTGGGGAAAATTTTTTTAGTAAAATTCAATTGATCTTTGAATAGGTATTATGGTTCTATTATATTATTAAATCCTAAAAATCTGTTTTTGGGTTTTGGAAAAAGACAAATTTTAGTAGGTAAAAACTAAAAACCCCATTTCTTTTGATTTTTTTTGATAAAAAATTCTTATTTTTTAAATTTGTTAATAAAATTTTAGATGAATTTTTTTAAAACATCATCTATGTATGTAATTTTAAACTGATTTAATCTTGAAAATTTCTTTATGTTTTTTTAAAATTTTGGGAAGGAGCTTTTTTTAAATTCCAAATAGGTTACTTTCCCTTTCAAATTGCCCAAAAAAGGAAACAGTAAAGGAAAGTTTTGTCCCTATCTTTTTTTAATTGGACTTGCCAAACCCCCGATTTCAATCGAATTTTGAGAAATTTTAGTTTGATTTTTTCTATTAAGCAAATCTTTTTTCTTTGGGGGGAATTAGATATCTTATCCATTTGAGAGCAGAATTAAGGGTTTAAAAATTGACAAACCAATTTTGGTGCCTCTTTAATTTCAGCTTTCTTTTTTTACAAAAAAAGCAAAACGACCCAAGGTGATCTACTTTTTTGTTTTAATTTTTTTTATTGGTAAATCATTATTTCATTTTTAAATGTTTAAAGGCCCTTCTTGATTAAAAATTTGTAAAAGGTCTACCCTTCTTTGGAATATTTTTCTCATTAAAATCATTTTAATGGGGGAAAGATCCACAAATGGGGTTTTCCCTACCCCAAAAAAAGATTTGGGGGTGTGAAGAAAAATTGAATATTTTATTTCTGATTCTATTTGAAAAAATTTTCGTTTTTAAAATTTTTGATTGTTGAGTTGTCTTCAATTTTTTTTAAATTTCAAGTTTCTTTTTTTAAGTAATTAAATGATTATTTTATTTTTGTATTAAAAAAATTTTAAATTAAACTTTTTTTAATGATTTATATATTTGGTTTGGGGTTTTTGTTAAAAAATTGAACAAAATTTAAAATTTCTTTTTTTAGATATTGTTTTTTAATTCCATTTTAATTTCCCAAAAAAGGGTTGAATTTGATTTTTTGAATGGTGTTCCTAAAATGCATTTTTATTAAAATTTTTTTTACTAATATAAATGGGTTTTTTAAAAAAAAGCGTGATCTTTTAATATTTAAAATTTTGAAAATTTTTATATTTGATATTAATTTGTTACTTGTTGCAGAATTAGGGGAATTGGCTATTTTTTTTCAAAATTTTTTTTGGGAAAATCAAGCCTTTTTCTAATTTCTTTTAAAATCGAAACCAGTGTCAAAAAAAAGAAAGGGTGTTTGAAAAAACCAAATTCATTATTAATTCTGATTGAAGTTTATTATCCATTTTTTTGTTGTGATTTTAACAAGATGCATTAAATAATCTTTAATTTTCGTTTGGTGAACTTTCTTTTTTCTTGGTTTGAATTTTCAGATTAAATTTTTGGTTTATTTTTTGATTTAATTCAAGAAAATTCTTTGGGGAATTTTATTTGTTTTAATTTTTAAATTTCTTTTTTTTCCCTGTTTTTGAATATTGATTTTTTTTTGTAGATCACTGTTTTTTAACACTTTTTTATTTTTTTTTTATTTTTTTCGGGAAATTCATTAAGGTTATTTGGAAATTTTTGGGGAGTGGGGTTTGTTTTGGGATTTTGAAGTTTTTAATATATTCAAATTTCTCATTGAATTGTCATCTAATAAATTTTTTTTTTAAGAATTCCTTCTTATTATTGTTAGTACATTAATTTCTTCTCTTTCAAATTTTGATGAAATGGAGTCCATGTCATTGACTTGGATCCCATCACTTCATTTTCTGATGAAAATTGATTCATTTTGGGCAAAATATTTGTAAGTTTTTTTCCCCTTTGTTTGTTCTTCTAAGTTTAATTCATTAAGTTTTTTATTTATTCTACAAAAATTTACTGTATGACCATTTTTTTTTACTTTTTAAAACTTTTAATTGTTTATATGATTTTATTTTATTTTTTTTTATTTTCCAGTTTTTTCCCTTGGTTTTTGTTTAAACCCTTAAAATTTTTTAAAATGATTTTCTTTAATTTTCTTCGGGTTTTTATTTATACATAAAAAACTTTTTTGTGTTTTATGAGATGATTTTTTTTATAAATTTTTTGATTTTTACTGACAAAAGAGGGATCGTTTTGAGACAAAAATTTCACAAGTTTAGTGTTTTAGGCGCTGTTCATTTTTTTTTTTGCTTTTGAAAAATGATTGTATTAAAAAAATTAAATTTCCAATTTATTAAAATTGAGGGGTAATTCTCCTTATAAAATTTAAATTTTAGGGAATTTAAAATTTTTTCTTCCCCTTTAAGAAATTTTTTTTTAAGTCACCTTTTAAATTTTTTGGAAAACCCCAGCTAGGAATTTTTTTTCCAAAAAGGCTGATTACAATCATTTTAAGAAATATTTTTTTTAAAAGGGAATATTTCTTGTATTGTCTAAAATTTCCCCAAAGGGGACTTCCCATTTTATATTTGATAAAAAATTCTGGGTTTTACCCCTAATGCGAAAAGGTTTCTCCTATAAAATTTTTGATTGATTGAAATTTTTAAAGTTTTAAACCCATACCCTAAAGGGGGGTTCATTTTTCCCCTTCTAAAATCCTTCTTTTTTTTTTAATTTTTTTACGGGATAAAAAGAATTTTGATTCTCTGTTTTTAAGTGAGTTTAATTATCTTACCCCCTTTTTAAATTGTCCTTTTAAACCCCGGAAATTAAAAGGGTGTCCTTGAAAAATTCGGTAACTTTTGGTTTTGTGTTTTGGTTTTGGGAAAACAGGGTTTTTATTTTTTTTTTAAAAACCCATTGGGGGATTTTTTGGGGTTTTGGTATCCATTTTTCCTTTCTTTGGGGGGATCTAAGTTTTATTTTTGAATAATTTTTTCATTTTTCTTTGGTTAAATTCAGGGGGGGGGGGGTTTGGATAATTTTTTTGGGGTTATTTCAATTGTTTATTAATTTTTTGGGTTTTTTATTAATTTTAAAGGAAAAACTTTAAAATCGATTTTTTAGACAATTATTAAATTTTTTGGTTCGTCCTAAGGGGGAAAATTTATTTTTTGATTTGGGGGCCAAACTAACGGGGGTTTTTTTAACCTAATTATTTTTCAGTTTAAAGGGGGTTTGGGGATCCCAATTTAAAAATTTAGGGGGTTTTTTTTAGGGGGGGGAAAGGGGATTTTTTTTAAATTGGAGGGGTTTTTTCCCTTTTTCAACCAATTTTTAAAAAGTGAATTTGGATTTTTGGCACAAAGGGGGGGTTAAAAAGGGGGGTTTTTTTTTGGGTTAAAGGGTTTCCCCATTTTTTAATTTCTTTAAGGGAATTTTTTTATTTTGGGGGGTTTTCGGGGGGTTTTTGGGGGTTGTTGAAGTTTTGAAATTTTTTTAAACCCGATCCTTCTTTTTCCCGGGAGATTTGGGTAAAGGGGGGAAGATGATTTCTGTTTTTTTATAAAATCATTTTATTTTTCTTAATGGTGGATGTTTTGGGATTCAAATGTTTTGGGTCCACCCATTTAAATTTTCCCTTTTAAAAACCAATTATTGATAACATTAAATTTCTTTAGATTTCGGGTAATAATTCTTAAACCCATTCAAAAAAAATTATATGAGTCCCAAATTTTTTCCCATGAAAATTATTTAATCTTTTTTTTTCATTTTTTATGCCCAAAATGTTTCAAAGTCCCAAAATTTTTAAATTTTTTTTTCCCTTTGGGAAAATTTAAAAATTTTGATTCAAAAGTTTTTTATTTGGTAAAAAGGGTTTTCTTCAAAAACATTTTAATTATGGATCCCTTTTTGGAATGAAGGTTTCCTTGTTTTGGTTCTTTAAATTTGGTAAAACGGGTTTGGGGTTTATACCTGCCCAAATCAGGGAACAATTCCTGGAAAGGGAGGATTTTTTTGAATTTTGGTTGTCAAACCCTGTTGATTATCAGTTTGATTATGGTACGGAGTGAAAAATAATAAAAAAGAGGTTGGGGAAAGATTTTCCCGATCTTCTTAAAGAAGATTCAGGGATCTTTTTCTAGTGGCTTTTTGGGGCTGATCAAATGTTTTCCCTTTTTTAAAAGAATGAAAATTTTTCCCAACCCGGATGTTTATTATATTTGTGGTTCGAAATTATATTTTGGGTTTTTTTGGGAAGGGGAAAATTTTCTATTTCCCAATGTTCTGGAAAAATTGATTTGGGAAACCATTGAATCTTTTTTGGGATGTTATTTTGGGGTTTGGTTTAAAGCTGTTTGAAAAAAGTAGAGTTTGCCCCTCTTTTACCCCATTTTATAACCCTTAAAACCCAAAGCATTTTTTCCCAATTAATTTAAAATAAAAAATTTTTTTTCTGTATATTAAAACCCTTTGGTTGATCCTTCTTCATTTTAAAAATTATGTGTTTTGATTTGAAAAATTTTAATAAAATCATGATTGTTTTTACCCCTAAGGGAAAGGGGATATTTGGATGACACCCCAAATTAAATTGGTCTCTATTAAGACTAGTTTGAATAGGGCATGAATTGATCTTTAATATTTTTAATTCTCTAGCATCTCTGAAAACCATAAAAATTGAGGTATCTAAACCCAAATTTTAGTAAGGGGTTTTTGCTCCTACTTGAACTAACCCCAAAAATGCATAAAATTTCCAGCTTTTGATTTTTTTTAAATTGATTCTTGTTTTAAAAAGGGTTGGGATTGTTGTTAGCTACAGAAACGGGGGAATACCCCTTTTCTTCTGTGGCTTTTCCCCTATCTTTTTTTTCCCAAAAAAATTTTTTTCATTTACCTATTTGATAATTGATATATGATTTTTTTGGTTTTTTTCCATTCATAAATTTTGCTTTGTAAAAGTCTTTATATATATCTCATTTTTGTTATTCAAAAAAAGATTTTCTTCGGATTGCTTTGGGGAAACCCTTAGAAAAAAGACATAAATTTTCTAATTTAAATTTTTCATATTTTCAAATGGGGACTAATTTTTTAAAATTTTAATAGTTCTAGTTTCACGAAAACTAAATTTTGAAAAATTTTTGTAATTTCCAATTTGACCTTTTGAAACCCCTTAAAAAAAACGGATTTACGCTAGGCTTTAGTATGCTTTTAAAAATTATTAAGCTTTTCCACAAAAGATTCGTTTGAAGGGGTTTAAAAATTTAAAAGTTTTAGACCCCCACAAAAAAACAATTGTTCCCAAATAAAATTTCTTGGAAATCAGAGCCAGGGAGAGTATATGGGTGTAAAAAATTTATAAAATTTTTTTTTTTTTTTTTTTTAAACCCCCCCTTAAAGTTGTAATTTTGAAAATTTTTAAGAACCCTCTTTTAATTGATACAAAAATTTGGGGTTTTTTAATTTTTAAATTTAATATAATAAATTTTTTCTAGGGTTTCCCTTCTTTATTTTTTACATGCCCAATTTGGCATTATTTCCTCTTGATTTATTTTTTTTTTAAAATCAAAACCCATTAAATAATAAAATTCACTTATCGCTACAAAAAAAATTAAAGGGGCAAAAAAAATTTTGTAGCAATTTTAAAAAAGTGTTACTATTTAGCAATTAATTTTAGACATCTTTATTAACTCTTTAAAAAAAACTTATGTAAAAAAAACCCTTTCAAAAAAGTGTATAAAAAAAAAGGGTTTAAATGGGCAGTATTTTTGGGTGAAAAAAATAATTTAGCCTATGATTAAAAGCTTAAAATTTTCAACGCAAGGTTTTTTCCCTTTTTAAATTTTTCTTTTTTTGAAAATGTCCCTCTCCTTCAGTATTCATTTTAGGGACTTTGTTCCCCCTTTCACTCCTCCATTCAGTTTCTTCTTCACCCAAATCTCTGGGGGACTCGTTTTGATTTGTACTTTCTTTCCCCACCACATCGGAAAAGTTAGCATCTTTTTTTTTTAAAGGGTTTTAAATGTAGTGTTTGTGAATTTACCCAGCAAATTATTTTGATTATCTTTTTTTCTATTGATTTTTAGTTAAATTTGTTTTTGCTTGTTAGGGTTTGTAATCTAACAAATTTTTGGAAAACAAAGAGATAGGGATTCTTCTTTCTATTTTGTTGATTTATGTTTTCGGCATTTTTTTAAATTTTGTATTGATATTATATTTGGGGGCCTTTTCCTTTTTAAAATTTTCGATTACTGCTATGTTAAAAATCTTAGTATTTCTTATTTTTAAAGAAAGAAATTTGTAGGAATAGCTTTTAAAGCCCCCACCTCAGATTTAGAGGATGAAAGGTTTCTATGTTGTGGGAATGTTTATATTTAAATTTTTTTTAAATATTTAGAATGAAAGTTTTATACCCATGATAAAATGGGAAAAATTCGGTCCCAAGTGAAAGTTTTTAAATTTTGGTAAACCCCTTGAGGGAGAGAGAAAACCCTTTTATTTCTTAAAACCCCGGGAGAAAGGGCCCCCCAAATTTTTACCTAGTCTTTAAAATTTTAAGAAGGAAACAAAGAAGATATCCATAAAAAGTTTTTTGGGTATGCGGGATCGCAAAAATTAAATTTCCTCTTTTATTTATGAACATGCATAATTTTATGTTAGATGTCATTTTGTTTCTTTTTTCATTTAAAATCAATAAATTACCCCCATAGGTTACCCACTTTGTGTATGTAAAAAAAAAATTTTCTATTGGTGTTTTGGGGAATATGCTTTTTGTAAAAATTTTTAAGAAGAGGAAATATTAAAAATTTTTAAAGTAAAAGATCAAATTTAGACCCAAAATTTACATTTCCATTAAAAAAAAATGACAACTTTTGGCACATATCAAAATTTTAAAAATGATGCCAAAATTTTCTCTATATGGGGGCTTTGTCTTTTTATTTCACCCCACTACTATAAAATGTTCTTTAATTGTTTTTTGTTGAAACACTTTTTTAATATCAAATAAAACCCCAAAGTAGAAAGAAACCCATAAATGAATACAGTAGTGTTTTAGCTCCTTTCACGATAAAAATCGATTCAAGGGTGGGGTCTCCTTTTACTGTTCTTCTTTTTTAAATAAAAAATTGTAGAAATGCAAAGTAAAATCCATCTATTGTAAAAATTAATAGAAAAAAAAACGGTTTTTCCTTTTTTGTGTTCTTTTTTCTATATAGAGAATCGTCTGGGGAGAAACCCAAGGGAAAAAAGGGGTTTGAATGTATCTGTGTTTAATCGTTTAAAGGGGCCCTTGAAAAATTTTGATAAAGCTATGATAAGGTCAAAGAAAAACAAGTCACAATTTTTGGGAAATATTGTTATTTTTTCCTTTTGCTTTTCATTTTAAGGTGCAAAAAATTGTTTAGATTTGCTTTTAAAAAATTTCCCTTTCACTTTGATTTGGGTGATATAATGTAGACTAGGTATTTTTCCTTTCTCTTTAATTCTTTCCCAAATTTTGCTCTCTTCATAACATGCTACTCCAAAAAATTAATGTCTTGGAACTATTTGTAAATTTTTTCATATTTTTCCTTATTTTTCTATGTATGGTTAGAAAGCTTGTTGGGTTTTTAAAAATTTAAGGTAATATGGATTGAAAAAAAAAAAAAGTTTTTTTGGATGTGACATCTAGTTGATGGTTTATATTAGAGAAAAAAAAGGATAAGTTCTTAACTTTTGGAAAAATTTTAGTCTTCAATTGTAAACTGTTATGCAGAATCCTCTTGTTTTTTAATTGTTTTAGATATATTTTTTGTAATCTTTATTCAATTTTGTTGTGAATAGACTAAGTTAAATTGTTTTTTCCTTTTGTAAATAATTGCCCAATGAATCTTATTCCTATTATCAATTTATCTTGGTGCATTAAGGTTAAAAATTTGCAAATAGGGGATGTCTTGATACCCCTTTGGGAAAAAAATTTTTCCCTATTTTTACTTGTTATATGGGTTTTTGGATAGAAAAAATTTTTTCTAGGGTTTACTACAAAAATAAAAGATGAAATAAATTGGCCTTTTTTAAAAAGGGATTAAATTTAAATTAGGAGAAGATTCATTAAAAGTTGAAAAAAAATTTCTTTTTTTAGTTACATCCTAAATAGTTTCAATATTGACGGGGGGGAAAAACATTTTTCTACTTTACTTCATACTTCTATTTGATTTATCTTTCATTTTTACTTGTTTTTTCAACTCATGTATGAAGTTCTTTGTATTTTATGTAGTGTAAAAAGCTCGAATGTTTGATATTCATTTTCGTAGTAACACTTTTTAGTGGGAAATATGTTTTGTTTTTAATATCCATTTGCGTTGTTAAGTTCATTTTCGCAATTGGCTCAAAAATTTAAAGTTAAAAGCGCTTTAACAATAGCCCCATTGACGCCCCTCCATGACTTACTTTCAATATGTTTAAAGATTAAGTATTCCCAAAGTTTAAATTACGTGATTTTTTTTTTTATACAGTAAAATATAGGGGGACATGGGGGCCCCTTCAATTTTAAAAAAATATTATTTTTAAATAGTTACATTTTTGGGCCCCAAAAGGGCTATTAAGCAATACAACTCCCCAAAATTTAAAAATTTTTTAAATTTTTTTCCAAAAAACCCCCTTCAAAAAAACTTCTTATAAATCATACCCTTAAAAAAAAATAAAGGACAAAAACCATCCCTTTTTCCCCTTTTTTTTCCCCTTTCTCTTACATAATTCTTTTAAGGTGGGAAATTTAAACCCAGCAAAAATTCTTTGATAAAGGTAGGGGGGATGTAGTTTGAAAAACTTTATCCCCTTTCCCTAATCAGCCTTTATGGAAGAAAAATAAAATTATAATTTACCTATTGATTAAAATTTCAGTAAGATCAAAACAATGTTTTATTCTTCCAATTAACTGTAAGGGGAAACTGTGTATTAAAAATAAATCCTTAAAAACCCCCCCCTTTTAAAATTTTATGTACCTATTTTTTTTTAAAATAACCTTTTGCATTCAGCTATCCATTTTGAAAAAATAATTATTTTTTAAAAAAAAGGAAGATCCTAATATGTTTTTAAACCCCCCCAAAAATTTTCCTAAGTTTAAACCTTTTTTTTTTTGTTTAAAATTAATGGAATCGGGACTTAACCCAAATTTGATTAAACTCCAATTTTTTTGTAATTTTTAAAGGAAAATATAAAACCCCATTTACTATTTTGTTTGATAAAACTTAGCAAAAATTTAGGTTTTTTAATTTTAAAAATAAATGGATATCCAAAAGAAAGGAAAAAGGAGGGGAAGATAAAAGAGAGGATAGTAATTTTTTTAAAAGCTAAATTTAAATTTAAGAATTGAAATTTTAAAAAAAGGAAATTTTAAGAATAAGATTCTTTGGTTTTAGTAGGGGTAGGGTCGGGGTACGTGGGGAAAAGGGAAATTTTCTAGTTTATTTTCATTCCCAAAAATAGTAGAATTTAATTCCTATTTGAAATGAAATCTTATTTTTTGAAACCAAAAAAAAGGGCCCTTATAGTAATATTGGGTTATTTTTAATAATTGTTCAAAAAGGGAAATTTTATTTACATTTTATAAGATAGACATCCTTGAAAAAATTTTTGTCATCTTCACTATATTATTTCCCACTTACTTGTCTAAGACTTTCATATTGGGGGTATGAAATCTTGCCTATGGATTTGTTATTAGTTTAGACTTCCCAAAAATTTTATATAATGCCAAATTATTATGAATTGACAAATTTAAAATCGAGTCTTCCCTTGTAGAATTTTGGTTAGGATTGAATAAGAAGGGATCAATTAAGTAGATTGAGCAAGGGTAAAAGGAAGGAGTTAATTTTGTTTTAGATTTTCCCTTTGGGAAAAAACCTTCACCCAAAGGGAGTCTTTCCATGCCCAATGGCAAACTATGAAATTGTAAAAAATTTTTTAGGAAATAATTTATGCCCCCTTTGTTATTTTGATGATTTTCAACGTGAAGTAACTTGTTGGTATTTTCAAAAGGAGTCTAAAATAAGCCTTGCTTTTTCCCTCTAATGAGTTTATCCCCTTTGATACTTTCAATTAGCAGGGTTTATAGATAAAATTACTTGAAAAAATGTTAGGAGCGAAAAATCAAAGGGGAAAGTAAGCTAAAAAATGATTTTTTTGGAGAAACCTTTAAATGTTGCTTTTGGGGAGGTGAAATTGAATCTATGCTTTCATTAAAAGTGTTGGAGAAGAAATCAAAGGGGGGCTATAAACAACATAACAAGCTATCTTAAATGTTCCTCTCTTTTACAAAAGTTTTCCTATTTAATTTGGGAGTGTAAAGCTTTTTGATAAAAATTTTTTTTTCATGATGAAAAGTAAGACATTTTTAAAGAAATACAATGGGGGACCAAGAAAATTAAAAAAGAAATGGGGGCCCCTTTGGATTGAAAAAAACCTACTTTGTCGAATGAAGGTGTTTTTTTTGGAAAAAGCGAAGCTGAGTTAGGTTATGCCTAATTTGTGGTGCTTAAAGGGGAAAGGGAAATTTAAGAATAACTAAAGAAAATAGAAAAATATTAAAAAGAAAGGAAAGTTCAAAGTTTTGGGCATGGGTTTTCCCTTTTTAAAGTAATATTTGTGGCTTTTTTTTGTTTTTCTAAGATGTTTTTGTTGAGTTGGCAAAATGTTGGTTGTGTAAAGGATGGGGGAGCAAGGTTTGGGGTAGATATTTTATTTGGGAAAATTTCAATTCTAAGTGTTTTACTTTTCTTTAAAACCTCAAAAAACATTGGGGATTTGGGCCTTTTTATTTTCGGTTTTAGCCCTTTTTGGATCTTTAAAGTTTTTATATGTACATGATCAGTTGTCTTGATCCCTTTTAACTTGCTTCCATTTTATTTTGCATGAAGAAACCCAAAAACTTTATTTTATTATTATAATTCCTAAAAATTTTTAGCTCTTGGACATAATATTAAATGTTTTTTAAAAACTATTGTAGGGTTTTTTTTTTTTGGGGGAGTTGTGAAAATTTTGGCATTGACATTTTTTATTTTTCCCAAATGAAAAAGTTTTTTTATGCTTTGTAGTGTTCATAGAAAAATCAAGGGATTTTTAAACTTTGGGATAATCTATAGGTTGGAGAAATTTAGGGTGCACTTATATGTCTCGATTGAAAATCATCTAAAAACCCATAAAGGGCTAAGAAAATGGTGGAAATTTTTGTTATTGGTTTCGTTGTTTTGGGAAAAATGGGATTTGGGGTTGATGTTTAATGTTTTTTTTGGTGTTGTGTGGTTATTAATCTTATTTGTGAGAAATTTGCTAATCAAAGTTTGTTAATTTATGGCGGGGTTTTTTGTACATAAGGTTTTTTTTTGTTTGGTTCCATTTTTTAATTTTTATTTTTTTGAGGAAAAACCCAGGGTTTAAAATTTTTAAAATTAAAAAACTTTAAATTTTTTAAAAATTTATTATATCCTTTAGAGTTATTCTTCAAAGAACTTGTTATCATGGGAAAAACCTTGTGAGATGCATAAAGTTTTGATTAAGGAAGGTCGGGATGGTATTAATATAATGAAAAAAAGGGACACTAATGGTATATTTTTTAAGGTTTTGAAAATTTTTAAAGGGAATCAGGGTTGTTTTAAAATATTTTTGGCTTTTTTAATTTTAAAATTTATTTTCTCAAAAAATTTAGAAAAAAAATTAAATTTTGCAATGCTTAGATGATTTTTAAAAATATGCCATTTTACTGAAAAAATTCCAAAAAATTAGGGATTTGAAATTTTTCATTTTATGCTTTTAATATGAATTTTCAATTTTATGTAAAACAAATTTAAAAATTAAAATTCCCCCTAGTTGAGAAAGGTTTTCCTTAAGATATAGACAAAAAGAGGGGACAAAAAAAAGGAAAAAACCAAAGGTTTTGGGTTTATATTATTGTTTAGTCATTAAATTTTAATATTTTTTTTTTATTTTAATGAGTTTGGATGGTTATTTTCTTTTTTAAATAGGAAAAAATTGGAATCTAAACCCAAGTTTGGGTTTAAATTAAATTTGGGGAAAAAAAAATTTTGTAAAATGCTTTGCATATTCTATGTTTTGGGCCCAGAAAAGCTTGGAAAAAATTTGGGGGTTTAAAAAAAAGGGCCCCTTTCACTAAAAAAAACCAGGGAAAGAGTTCCCCTTAAAGGTGTTTGCATAAGTTCAAAACAATACAAGAAGGCCTTGATGACACCATTTTTTTGAAAAAATTTAACCAAAAGCATAACCCAAAATTTAATTTCGGAAATTTTGGGGATTAAAAATTCAAAGGTTCCGCCCAAACTTTCCCCCAAAAAAGCTTTTTAAATTTTAACCCCAAAAAAAACAAAAATTTTTTTTTTTTTTTAAAAAAAAGGGGGTTTCCTTTTTTTAAAAAAACCAAAATTTTGGCTTTATACCCCAAAAAAATTTTAAAAAAATTATCTTAATTTTAGGAATTTTTTTTTTTAATTTTTTCTTCCTTTTTTGAAAATTTTCCTTTTTAAAAATTGTTAAAAAAAAAACTTTAAAAAAATTTTTTGGTTTTTTTTTAAAAGGGTTTTTTTTCCTTTTTTTATTTTTTGGTTGTTTTTAAAAAAAAAATTTTTTTCCAAAAATGGGGCCAATTGGGAAAGGAAAAAAAATTAACCCCTTTTTTAAATTTTTCAAAAAAAAGACGAAATTTTTAAAAAAAACTTTTAAAAAATTTCCCCCAAGGAAAAACGAAGGGGAATTTTGGATGGGTTTTAAAAAAAACCAAAAAAATTTGGTTTTTTTTGGTTTTAAAAATAAACAAAGGAAAGGGATAATTTTAATTTTTTATAAGGGGTTTGATTTTACTAATTAAAATTTTTTAAAAGGGGGTTTTTTTATAAAAATTTTTTCATGTTTAAGTTTTTGTTTTAGTTTTAAACTTTTTAAAAAAGTAAATGAAACCTTTTTTTGGTATCAAAAAAAAAAAACTTTTAAAATTTTTTAAAGTTTTTTTTAAGGAAAAAATTTAAATTTTCCCTTTTTTTTAAAAACCAAAATTTTTATAATTTTGTAATTTTTTTATTTTTGTTTTGTTTAAAAATTTTGTTGGGAAAATTTCCAATTTTTTGGGGGAAAAAAAGGGGCCTAGGAATTTGGGGTTAAATTTTTTGGAAATTTTTAGGGAAAAACCCCCCAAACAACCCTTTCCCACTAGTTTTGGAAAAAAAAATTTCCCTTTGGAGGAAAAATGTTTCCCAAAAAGACCCCAAACAAGGGGAAAATTTAAAATTAAAATATTCCTTTTTTTTCATTTTAATTTTCTTTTGGAAAAATTTTGAAATTTAATTTTTTGCTTAAATTTTTGAAAAAAAATTTTAAATTAAATAAAAATAACGGGGTTTTTAAAAAAATTTTTCCAAAAAATTGGTTTAAAAAATATAAAAAGTTAAAAATTTTAAGGGGTTATGGTATTTTTTTTTAAAATTTTTTTTTCTTTTAATATTTGGTTTAGAAGAGTTTCCTTTTAAAAAAAGGAAAGGGGGTTAAAAAAAAAGAATTTTTTTGGAGGCCCCTTTTCCCTAAAAATTATTGGGTTTAAAATTTTTTTAAAAAATTTTCCAAAAACCCTTTTTTTTTTTCCTTTTTTTTTTTTTTTAAAAAAAAACCCTTTAAAAAAATTTTTTTTCCCCTTTTTTTTCAAATTAAAATGGTTTAATTTGTTTTAATTTTTTGTTTTTGGAATTTTTTTTTGGAAAACAAGGGGTTTTTTTAATATAAAAAAAACTTTAAAAAAATTTTTTTTTTTGCAAAACCGGCTACTTTAATTTTTTTTTGCCTTAAGAGGGAAAAAAAAAAAAAATTTGGGCCTTTAGTTTTTTTTTTTTGTTTTTTTTTTTTTTTTGGAAAAGGTAGAGGGGGGGTTTTAAAAATGGGATAAAATCTAAGGGGTTATTGAATTGGTTTTCCCCAATTTTTTAATTTTGGTAATGGGGAACAATTTTTTTAAAAAAAATTTTTTGGCCAAATTTTTTAAAAAAAAATTTTGTTACCCTTTGGAATTTTGGGGAGGAATTGGAAAATTTAAATTTAAAAAAAGGGTTTCCAAAACTTTTTGTTTTTGGGGTTTTTTAAGAAATTGGAAAATTTTTTTTAAAGGGGAAAAAAAAAATAAAAATTTAGATGGTTAAAAATTTTTCCAATAGAAAAAAAAAAGATTGTTTATAGGGTTTTTTGGTTGTTTTTTTAAAAAAGGTAATTTTCTCCCCCCCCCCAAATTTTTTTTTCTTTCAAAAAAAGGGTTTTTTTTAAAAAATAAAATTAAAAAAATTTTTTTTTATTTTAAAAAAGCCCCGGCCCTTTTTTCTTAAAAAAAGTTTTTTTATTTTTAAATTTGCTTTTTTCATTTTTTTCCAAACCCAAAAAAAGAAAATTGAAATTTTTTTAAAATGGGAAAAAGTTTAAAAAATAGAAACCCAAAATTTTAAATTTTAATTTAATTAAATTGGGGTTTAAAAATTTTTTTCATTTTAATTTTAAAAAACATTAAAAAAAAACAATTTTAAAAGAAAATTTTTGGGTTTAAGGGAAAATTAGGAAAAATTTTGGGCTCTTTTTTTTATACTATGTTCCTTTTTTTTGGGTTGAGGGGTTTTTTTTTTTGGGGTTGGTTTTTCTATTTTTTAAATAATTTTAAAAAAACCTTTTTAAAAAAAAATTTAAATTTTGGTTAGGGGGCGGGGGAATTTTTAATAAAAAAAACTTTTAAAAAAAAACTTTTAAAAAAAAAAAAAAAAAAAATTTTTTTTTTTTCGCTAAAAAAAACCGGGGGTTTGGTGTTTTTTAATTTTTGGCAAATTTAAAAAACTTTGAAAAACCCCCTTTGTTTTTTCCGTGGGGGGTGGTTTTTTAAAAAATTCCGGGTGCTTAAAAAGTGTTTAGTAAGCTATTTTTAAAAAAACCCCGCATTTAAAAATTTTAACCGGAAAAAAAAAAAAAACCCAAACCAAAAATTTTTTAAAAAAAATCTTTTGCCAACCCCTTTATTTTTTTTTTTTTTAAAGGTTTTTTTTAAAAAAAAGACCGTTTTTTTCGTTTTTTTTTTTTTTTTTGATTGAATTAAAAGGCCAATTAAAAAAAAAAAAAAAAGGGTTTCCCCCCTCTTTTTGAAAAAAAAGAAGGGAAAAAAAAATTAGAAAAAAGGGAAATTTTAAACAAATGGAACCCCAAAAGGAAAAAAAGGGGGGGAAAAAATTTGTTCGGAAGTTTGGTTCCTGGGGGGCTTTTTTTTAAACAACTTGGTTTCCTTTCTTGGGAAAAACCCCTTTTCCCTTTTTCCCTTTAACGATTTGTTATTTTGTTGTTTTTTTAAAACATTTTCCCAAAATGAAACCAAAGGAAGAAGTGAAGATTTTTTGATTTTTTTGTGAAAATTTTAATATTTTTATTTTCCATGGGAAAAAAAATTCGGGTTTCTTTTCCCCAAAGGCAAAGAAAAAAAATTTTGGGGAAAATTAAACCAAAAAACATCTACTTAAAATTAGGGGGTTTAAATTTTGGTAGGTTTTTTTCAAAACCTTGTTTGGGGTTGTTATACGAAGGAAAAGGCTTTTTTAAAACAATGAGCCTTTCAATTTTTTTCCTTATTTAAAATCCCCCCCAAAAAGGGCAAAAAAATTTATTTTCAAATTTTAAGGGGGGGAAAGGACTAAGAACCGATTAAGTAAGGGGAAAATTTTAATGGGAAAATTTTTTGAAATGATGGAGAGGGTTTTTAACTAAAAAATTAGTTTCTAACTTTAAAGGGAATAAAAAAATTGGAACAAAGGGGAAATTTAAAATTGGTTTTTAAAATAAGAAAATTTTCGAAAAACAATATATTTTTAAGGGGTTTAAAAGGGAATTTTAAAATTTTGAAAAGGCAAAAAAAAATGCCCATAAAAAATTTAAATTTTTTTTAAGGTTTTAAAAATTTGGAATTAAATTTTTTTGTTTTCTATTTAGGCAAAAATTTTTATTTAATTGTTTGGTTTGGCTTTTGGGGGGGAAAAATTTACTTGAAAAAAAAGTTTAGGTTTGGATTTAAAATTTTAAAAAAATTTTTGGGGTCTATTTATTTGGAAAGTAAAAAAAAAACCATGATTTTCTAACAAAAAGTTAACCAAAAAAATTTTCTTAAAAAAAGGGGTTTGGGGTATAAACCAAATATTAATTTTTTTGAAGTCAAAAAATAAATTTAAAAAACCTAAAGGTTTTTGGGGAATTTAACATTATTAAAACTTTACTATTAAATTTAAATAAAAAAACCCCCAATCAATTTTTTAAAGTTTTATTTTTTTTTTTTTTTAATTAAAAATTAAAAAATTTTTCCAAAATTTGAAATAAAATTAATTTAAAAGAAGGTTTTTAAAAATTTTTTAAAGGTTCCCTTTGGTAATTTTTTTTTTAATTTATTTTTTTTTTTTCTTTTTTTTTATTTACTAAAGAGCTTGGCCAAAATTTTTTAAGGGTTAACCCTGTTAAAAAAAACAAAATTTAATTTAAAAATTTGAAAATTTAAATTGTTTTTTTACTTTTAAAAATTTCCAAAAAATGTGGGTTTTTTTAAAAGGAAAATGAATATTTGGAAAAAGTTTTAATTTAATTCCAAAACCCTTAAACTTTTTAAATTTTGGGTTTTCCTATATTTTCCATTTAAAAGGGCTTTTCAAATTTTTATATTTTTAATTGTTAATTTTTTTAAAAAACTATTCAAATTAATTTAAATTTCCGTTTCCAAATTTATAAAATTTGGGGAAAAATTTTAAAATTAGGGGGGTTTTCCTTTTTTTTTAAAAAAAATTTTAAAAACAATAAAAAATTTAGGGAAAACCATCAACAGTAGGAACCCTTTTGAATTTTTTTTTTAAATTTTTAAATTTTAGACAAATTTAAAAAACCCCCCCAAATGAAAAAAACACCCAAAAAATTTAAAAAAAATTTCATATTCATTTTAAATTTTTTTAATACTTTTAAAAGAAAAATACCCCCCGGCAATTAAAAATTTTTTCCCCACTTTTGGTTTTGGGGAACCCCAAAAAAGAAAAAACCCTTTTTCCCCTAGCCCCCAATTGCAATTTCTTTACCCAAAAAAGGTAGACCCCCCAAAGTTTTAAGGAAAAACCAATTTAGGAAAGCATCCCACCCCAATAAAAAGGGGCTTTTTTTGGTTCTCCTTTTTATTTTTTTACAAAAAAATTTTACCCTTAACCAACTTTTCTTTTTGGGCCCTTTTTTTCATTTTTCCCAAAGTTTTGTTGGGGTTTAAAAAAAATTTGTTTTTTTCCCAAAAAATTCATTTTTTTTTTGGGCCCAGGGAAAAAACCGGCAAATTTTTTTTATTGAACTTTTAATTCAACGGTGAAGGGGGCGATAAGGTGTTTTTGTGTTTTTTGTTTTTAAAATAAAAAACCCCAAAAATGTTTTAAAATTTTTTTTTTGGGTTTTTTTTTTTTAAAAAATTTACATTAGAAAAAAAAAAGGGGTGGTTTTTTTTTAGAAAAAATTTGGGGCCAAAAAAGGTAATTTTTTAAAAATTTAAAAGGAAAAATAAAAAAAAAAAAAAAAAAAAACAAGCAATTAAAAAAATTTAAAAAATTTATTTTTAAAAAATTTTCCCCTTTTTTTTAGTTCTAAAAATTTGGGAAAAATTTAAATTGTTTCTTTTAAAATTGTATATGAAAAATTTTTTTTGGTTAAAATTAAATTTTTTTTTAAAAATATATTTTTAAAAAGGAACCCCGGTTTTTTCCTTATTAGTATTTTTTTAAAAATTTTTAAAAAAAATCTTTAAATTCAAAAAAGGTTTTAATTTTAATTTTTTAAAACCCTAAAATCCTAAACCTATAAAAATTTTCTTTTTTTTATTATTTTTAAAATCCCTTTAAGATTCCCATAAGGGTCCCTTTTTTTTACCAATTTTTGCAACAAGGGTTTTGTATTTTTTTTTTCGTTAACCGTTTTGGTTAAAAATTATTTTTTTCCTTTTTTTAATTTTTTATTTTTTTTTTTTAAAATTTTTAGAAAAAAAATTTCAACCCCAAGGGAAATTTAAAGGGTTTTTTAAAAAATTGGGAAATAAAAAACACTTTTTTAAAAATAAATTTTTTTTAATGGCCCTTTTTTGAAATTTTTTTTTTTTAAAATACTATTTAAAACCTTTTAAAATGTTTTAAAAAAAAGGTTTTTTCCCCCCAAACCCTTTTCCAAACCCAAAAAAGGGTTTAAAAATTTTTTTATTTATTTTTTGGGAATATAACGTTCAAATTTTTTTTTAAAAAATATAAAAATAAAAAAAAAATATAAAAAAAATTAAAAAAAAGAGTAAAATTTTTGGGGAAAATTTTAATTGAAAAATTTGTTCCTTGTTTTAATTCCCCTTTTCAAAAGGGGGGGCCCCCAAAAAAAAAAAAATTGGGGAAATTAAAAAAAAGGGTTAATTATCAAAAATTCCTTTTTTATTTTTATTTTTAAGGGTTTTTTTAAAACCATTGATTTTTTCCCCAATGGTTTAAAATTTTTACAGGGAAAAAGGACATTAATTTTTTCAAAACCATTCTTTGGATTGGTTTATTTAAAAGGGAAAATTTTGAATTTTTAACCCTTTAAGGGTAAGGTAAATCCCCCCAAATTTTTTTGGGTTTTTTCCCAAATAAATTTAATTTTTAATTGATTTAAAAAAAAAAATCTAAATTTTATTTGCCTTTTCCTCTGGGTTGAAAATTTTTTAAGGGTTTAAAATATTTTAAAAATTTTTAAAAGGAAAAAGTTTAGAGTTAAAGGGAATAAAAAATTTGTTTTTTTTTTTTTAAAAAAATTAAATGAAAAATTTTAATTTAATTTAAAGGGGTGTTAAAATTTTAATTTAAATTTAAATGGAAAATAGTAAAATTTTAAAAAAAATTTTTCAAATTTTCTTTAAATATTTCCCAATCTCTTTAATTTGGGGAAAAGATTAATTAGAAAAAGGACTTGAAATGAAAACCTTTGGCTTTTAAAAATTAAATAAGAAAAAAAAGGAAAAATTTAATTTTTTTAAAGGGAAAAGAAATTTTTAAAGGAAAAAATTACCCCAAATTTTGACCCCAAATTTTTTTTTTTCCCCAATTTGCACTTTTTAAACCCTTTCAAAAAAGGTTCTATTTTTTTTAATTAAATTTTTGGCCCTTTTAAAATTTTTCCAATTTTTTCAAAAAATTTTAAATTTTAAATTTTTTAAAAATTATAAAATTAAATTTTTTTTAGAACAAGTTAATTTTTAAATTCAATTTAAACCAAACGGTTCATTTTTTTATTTTTAAAATTCACTTTTAGTTTGGAAATTTAAAAACTTTTTCAATTGACAAATTTCCTTTTTTTTTTTTTAAGGGTTTTTCTTTTAAAAATTTTGGAAAAAAAAATTTAAGGCCCCTTTTTTAAAATTTTTTCTGTTAAAAAAATTTTAACTTTTCTTTTTTTTTTTTTTAATTTTTTTTGGCCCCAGAGTTTTTACTTTTTTAAATTTGAAAAAGGGGATTTAAAAAAACCAATTTTCCTAAAATTTTAAAAAAAAAATTAATAATTAAAAAAGGAAAAAAAATTATTTTACCCAAAAAACAATACAAAAAAATTTTTTTCCCCTTTTGAAATTGGGGAACCCTTAAAACCCCCCTAAAAGGGTCTTTGGTCCTTTGGTGAAAAAAAAAAAACCTTTTAAGGTTCAATCCCCCTTTTTTATTTTTAAAAGGGGTTTAAATTTAAAAATGGTGAAATTTTAATTTTAAACCCCCCAAAAGGAAAAAAAACTAAAAAAAAAGGAAGGAAAAAGAAAATTTAATTTTGGGAAGGAGAATGGGAAAGGGGCCCGGGTCAAAATTTTTTTTGTACTTTTTTAAAAACAAAACTTAAGGGGGTTCCCCAAATTTCCTTGGGGGTAAAAAAAGGGAAAACTTTTTTTTTAAACCCACAAACTTTTTATTTTTTACTTGGCTTATTTTTTTTTTTTTTGCCTTTTTTTTAATTTTTTCTTTCTTTTTTGGAAAAAGGGATTTTTTGTATTTTGTTTTTTCTTTCCCATTTTTTTTTTTTTTTTTTTTCCCCTTGTTTCCCCATTAAAAATAAAAATAAACAAAAAAAAAAAAATTTTTTTCCCCCCAATTTTGTTTCCATTAAATTAAATTTAAAAAAACAAATTGGGGGAAACCCCAAAATTGGTAAAAGTTTAGAATTTAAATTTTTTTTACTTTAAAAAATTTAACAACCTTTTTGGGGTTGAAAAAGCCTAGCAACTGGAAGGAAAACGTGAAGGGGGAATTTTTAAAAAAAACAAATTTTTTCGGGATCGGAACCAAAATTTTAAAAGGGGGGAAAAATTTGAAGACCCAAGGTAAAAGGGCCCAAAAGTGGGGTTAGTGCAAAAAATGTTTTTTGGGGGAAAGGCCTAAAATTACTCAAGGGGGTGAAAATCCTAAAAAGGTTAGGGTTTTTTAAAAGGTTTGGAGGATGTTTTCCATTTTTTGGGAGAAAAAAATTTTAAAATGTTTGGGGAAAGCTTTTTTTAAGGTAAGAAGAGGTTAGTGCTGGGGGAAAAAGGGGGTTTTAGTTTTTAAAGGAAAAAAAATAAAACCAAATTTGCCAAAAAGGGGGGGGTCAATTTAATTTTTTAATTTTTTGGGGATTGGTTTTTTTACTTTTTGATAAAACCCCTTGATTAAAGGAAAAATTAAAATGAATTTGGGTGTTGAAAGGGATGAAAATGGTTTTTTTTTTTTTTTTTTTTAAACCCCCCCCCCTTTTTTAATCCCTTTTAAAAGGAAAAAAAAAAATGTATATTTTGGAAATTGGGAAAGGGCCAAATTTTTTTTGGGAAGTATTTTTAAAACAAGGCAAATTTAAAGGGTTTGTTTTTTAAAAACTTCTATTTTATAAAAACCAAAGAAAATTTAAGTTTTTTAAAATTTCTCCCCAAACTTAAACTTTTTAAAATTTTTAACTTAATTTCATTTTAAAGAAAAATTTTAGGGCTTTTTAATTAAATTAATAAATTGCCCCCCAATGGTTTTCCACTTTATAATAAAAAAGGTAAGTAACCAAATTTTAAAAAACCATGGTTTCTAAACAAAGTTAAACCCTTAATTTTTAAAATTTTTTTAAGAATTTTGGAAGGGTTATTTTAAACAAAAAAAAGGGGTTAAATTGCCCCTTTCTTAAAATAGAAACCCAAAGAATTTTTATGGAAATTTTTTAAAAAGAATAAAAAATTTTTTAATTTGGGGAAATTTTTAAAAACCAAAAAATTGGTTTTTTTTATTTTTCCCCAAATAAAAAATTAGGGCCTAAATCGTTAAACTTGTAAATCCAAAAACCAAAATTTGCCCCTTTACCAATAAATATTTAATTTTTCCCCTTGCCAATTTGTTGGTTTATTTTTTAAATTTTAATTTTCTTTAAAAAATTATGTTTCCATAAAAATAAAAATATTTTATATTTTTTTTTATTTTTCATGCGCAAACATTTTCCCTTCCCGGGAATTTACAACTTTAAAATTTAAAAACAAAAAATTTTAAAAGGGCACCCAATAACATAAAAAATAAAATTGATCTGGGAAGGGGATTTTAGGTTAGGTTTTCCCGTTTAATCATTGGTAGTCCAAAGATTTGTTTTATCCCAAACCATATGAATAATTCCAAAACCCTTCCCCATATTTCTTTGATGGGCTTTTAGTTCACTTCTCCTCCCCTTAATCTTGATTCTTTTAGTTTTGTAAGAGAATTCCCCCCCTTTTTTTGGGGTTTATCATAACTCCTTAATTCTATAAGCTTTATATTGGGCCCATTATGTTAGTTTGGTAGAAAACTCTACTGTTAATCATTTGCTACTTACCTTTTATTATCGAAAGTGAAAACCACAACATTTTTTGGCCTTATAAGGTTATATAAAAGACCCAATAATATTTTTTTAAAACCGAAAAGAACCATTTTTAGTCCCTTCCCCCTCCCCATCGAGCCAAAACCGTGGTTGGGAAAATTTTTAAATGAATTAATTTACTTAAGCTCTTTTAAAAAATTACAAAAAAAACACCCGCTTTAAATTCCCCTTAACGAGGGAAAAAATCTTTCCCCAACCAAAAACTTAGTTCAAAATTATTGTTTTTATATTGGGACTTTTGTTTTTTGCCCTTTTTCCAAATTTCACAAATCCCCTTTTTCTCCCCTTCAGTCATTTCATAATTGCATTCACTTCTAGATCAGAGAAAGGTTTCTTTACGCTATTATCCAGATCTTCATTATTTTACCTTTGCCCTTAGGAATATTAAATTTTTCATATCCCCCTTGAACCACCAAACATATCTTTGTTGAGCAGAGCAAAACCCTTCTTCTTAGCTTACAAAAGTCCTCATACCCTCTTATTTAAAAAAATTAATGACCCTTCCATAAAATCTAAATTCCCCTAGCTATCAGCATTACACTTTTTGAGTATTCTATAGGTCCTTTCCCCCAACATCAACATTTTCTAGCAGCTGATATTACTATTGGGCTCTATGTTCCCTTGGCTATACATTTTTCCCCTTTAAGATATGGAAAATAAAATTCGTTGCAAGAAAATCTTTAAAGAAATTTTCTAAAAATTCCCCATCTAGCAATCATTTGGGACCTCCAGTATAGCAAAAATAGTGATAAAACCCCTTTGATAGCTTTTTAAATTTGACTTTTAAGGGTCAACCAAAAAAAATTCTTCCCAAATCTAAATTAAAATATTTGAATTTTCCCCCCTTTGTGTTGTATTGATGCTTTTTTAAAACTTTCCCCCATGGTTTAATTTGACCTTTTTGGAAATATTTTATTTCCTTGCCTTTGGGTTTGTCATCTTTTTTTATAGTAAACAGAACAAAATATTAAAATTTTTTAAACGCAAAAAGTTTAAAAAACCTACTAAAACATCAGTAACTTACAAATAAAAGATATTTCCCTTTCCGGAAAAATATGAATAATAAAAAAGCACAAGTAGTCCTATAAAAGTTTTGTTGGAAAAAACTAGGGGGTAAAAAAGGAGAACCCCTTTTCAAGAAGGGAAACCTAGTGATGTTTTATAAATAAAAACCCATACGATTTTGACTTGCCCTTTTGTATTACTCCCCAAAGGTTTCACAAGTTTTTAAACATTTCCCTTTTTTGTTTCTTCTTGGGGTTTCCATTAGTTTCCCATAATTTTAAACCCTTTTTAAAATCTTTTGACTTGGTTTTATCTTTCAAATATGGTTTCTTTGAATTTTTAGGTTAAGGTTTCAATTCAAATAGTATTTTTTTATGTGGGTTTTGGTAGGGTGTTTAGTTAAAAGGGGTAATGAGTGTCTATTTTTAATTGAGTTAAATTTTGTTGTTTTGAGGTGGGGGGGGTTTTTTTGGATTTTTTTTGGTTAGGTTCTTTTTTCATTTATGATGAAAAGTTACAGGGAGCAAAAAAATTTAAAAAAAAAAAAAGAAAGTTAGATTTTTTTAACAGAAAAAAAAAATAGGGGCAAAAAGAAGCTTTTTTTTGTAAAAATTTGAAAAGAACAAAATTAAATAGAAAAAAAAAAAGAACTAAGATAAATTTTAGAAAAAGTGTGAAAGTTGGGGGAACCCCAAAAAGTTTATTTTTCCCCCAAAAAATAATTAAAGTGAACCGGTCCGGTCTAAATTGAAGTGTTTTTAGGCTTGTTTATTAACCCTTCCTAATTTCTTCATTTTTCCCTTTGTAAAATAAAAGTGGTTATTGGGGGCCCTTTTGGAAAAATGGGCTTAAAATTTAATAAAAAAGATATGAACTTGTGAGGTTAAAATTTAAAAGGGGCAATTGGGATAATTCTGCTAAACCCTTTGCTAATTTATCCCTTTTAGAAAGGGATTTATTTTCCCCTGGAAAAAATTAAACTTCATTTTCCCTTTATTCTCCATCGAATAAATTGTCAAAGGTGTGCATTCATGAGTCCCTGCTAAGTTTCAACATTCCCGCCAATATTTCGCCAAGAGTTAAGAAAAATATTTATTTGGGGATGAAAATCCCTTTGAGTTTTTTATTGTTATTTCTGGGGTTTAAATTTTTCGGGTATATTATCTATCTATTTTTTACATTTTTTTTCCCCTTTTTTTATTTATTTTAAAAAGTAAATTTTATCTTCATGAAAATTTCTAGCTATTTTCTTACAGAATTTTGTTATAAAATCTATAACTACCTTATTTTTTTCAAAAAAAAATTTGAAGAGTGCCAAAAAAACCCTTTTTGATAAGCTCACACTAATCATTAATTTTGGAACCCAAAAAATTTGGGGTTTTTCCTTTTTTCAAAATTTAAGGTTATAAATTCAAAATTTCCCTTTTAAATAATACTAATCAAAAAGAAAGTTTTTATTGAAAAAAGACCCCTTTTATTCCTTTTCGCCATGTATAAAAATAACGGGTAAGCGCAAAAAAAATGCTTTAAAAAGGTTTTAAACCTGAATCAAAAGAAACTATTCCAAAAAAAAAGAATTTATGGGTAAAAATTTCATAATTCCCACAAAACAATTGGGGCTTTTATCGTAGGGAAAAAAATCAAAAACAAGTGACATTTCACAATTAAAAAAACCCAAAAATTTTCTTCATTTTTTGATCAAAATTAGTATTTTTTTTTTATATATATCAAATTTTAAATTTTATTATATTCAAATTTTTTTAATAAAAAATAACCTTTTTGTGTGTGTGGAGGGTGGGGGGAAAAACTTCCTTTTTTATCCCAAAATTTCCCCAAAAGGTTTCAAGTCCCTTTTTTAAAAATTTCAGGGGCCCTACAATTTTGTGGTTTCGAAAAATGTTATTATGTAACCCCTTTTTAAAAAAACACCAGGGTTTCAATCCCTTCGTTTGGGGGAAATTTTATTTTAACCCTTTAGGAAAATTTAAAACAACGGACATTTAATAAATAGATATAATAAGCTAAAGGGGTTTCCCAAAGATATAACCATACAATAACTTTATTGCATTAGTGATAAAAAAGAGAGGATCCTTATGGGAAAATTTAAAGTATCTTCCAATAAAAATCTTATAAGATAATATTTTATAGAGTTTGGATTAGGGGTTTTTAAAATAAAAATTCCAAAAATTAAAAAAATTTATGGGTTAGGTTTTTTGGTTTAAAAAATAAATAATAAGAAAATTTGATTTCCCTTTTAAAAAAAAAATTTAAAAAAAAATTTCACTTTTAACCCAAAAACATGTTTTTTTCTATACAAGTTCTATATTGTATAACAAATTTTTTCTTCAAAAATTTTTTGACTATGTAAAGGTTTGTAAAAGTTAAATTTTTACCTTATTTAATTGCTTGTTTATTTTTATTTTTTTTTTTATTCCCTTTAAAAATTTTTTAAAAAACTACCCCTATAAAGGCCCTTTTAATCATTTAAAAAAAATTAAACCCCCTTTTAAGGTTTTTAATCTTATAGAGTGAGTTTTGGAAGTAGGGATAAGGGCCTTTAGAAATTTTTAACATTTTGGAAATTTTTATACTTTATAGAATTTAGGTTTAAAAAAACAAAAAACACCCTTTAACTCGCGCCAATTGCACACTTGATTGGATGAGATTAATATTTTGGGTTTTTGGGGTTTTCCTGCCAACGAAAAAAGAATTTGTGGTTATTATTTTTTTTAATCATAGTTTAAAATTTTGTTGATTTTTGGGGAAAATTTTCGGATGAAAAGTCTGAATCTAATGGGGTCCCAAAAATTTTATGTAAATAAATACGAGCCCCCCCGACCAATGATTTGGATGGTGATGCTTACCCACTAATCGGTTTTTTCCAAAAGCTTGGGGCCCGGTTACCCTCTGCGGGTTTCATCGACCGAATGTCATTTGATACCCAAAAAAAGGGTGCTCTTTTGGCCAAAATCAAAAGTTTTTGCTTTCAAAAGTATAAAATTTATAATTGAATATTAATTTTTTAATTTAAAAAAGTGGGGTCGATTTTTTTTTTTTTTAAATTTGTGATTATAATATTATTGGTAAAGGAAAAAAAAAATCACAAAATTGGGCCCATCATGTGTGATGGGGTTTTATTTTTTATTTCTTATTTTTTTTAAAAGGTATCGCCTCTAATTTGGGTTTAAAAAAAACAATATATTTATTTGGAAAAAGAGATGAAATAATTGAGTTTGTAACTTTAACCCAAATAAAAATATATAAAATTTTAAAAAAAGGGGGGAAAAAAAAGGGGATAAGAAACGAAAAGGGGGAAAAATTTAGTTAATGAAAGTTATTAAAAACATGTTATGCCATGAAAGATATTCTTTTCCCTCCCTTAGCAAAATACTCTATTTGGCCCAAAAATTTAAAGTAAATTAACAATCAAATAAACTTAGTGAAATTAAATTTTTGTTTTTTTCCCCATCAGGGTTTTTGTTTCAATTTGCCAAAACTCATAGTAATAAAAAAAAAAGAAAAAATAATTAAAAGGAATAATCAAGGAGAACATAATAATAAAATCCTTTATAATTTCATTTTGGGATTTACAATGTTGGTATGCTTTTTTTAAAAAAAAAAAATTAAAAAATAAAAGGGAAATTTATTGTTCTATTATAAATTTTTAGTAAAGTTGAAAAATGTGATTCAAAAAAATTTGGGGTTTCAAAATTTTTTGGGGCTTCAAAAAATATATTGATTTGATCTAGTACCCCAAAAGGTTTTTTTTTTCAAGTAAATTTTTTTCAATATTGATTTTTGAAAATTTAGTGCTTCAATTTTTTTATACCCAAAAATAATTTGTACAAAATTTTTAAGTTTTAATCCATTTCCTCAAGGCTTTTTTGTCAAGTAATTTTGTCCCAAAAGCCCAAAACTAAACAAATTAATAAAGAATTTGCCTAATAGTATCAATAAAATTGTAATAAAACCCAAAAGTATCTAAAAGAATAAAATTTTTATTTGTCAGGGGATGATTTCTTTGGGAGTAAGGGTGTGCGTTTTAATTTTTTAGAAAGATATATTGTTTGGGTTTTGATTAACTTTTTTTAAAAAAATATTTCCTATATGCATTTTTTATCATTAGTTTTGAAAATAGTGTTTAGAAAATTTTTCCATGCAATTTTATTTTTGTCCATTTTTTCTAAACTTTTATCGGTTTGGCTTAACAAAATCTTTTTGAATATTATGTAGTCTTATTTTTTTAATTTAAATTTAATTTAAAGGCCCGGGGGTTTTTTTTAGAAGTTTTCTTCGTATTTAAATGATCCAAACGGGGTTTAAATCGCTATTTGATTTTTTTATAATAATTGAAAGTTTTGATAGTTAGGTATGTTGCTCCAAAAATGTTTTTTCTCCCCTTCGTTTGGGCAAGAAAAGGAAAAAGAATTTGGGGCCGGGGTGAAAGATAAAAAGAGTCCCAAAATTTTAACTAAAAAAACACCCAATTTTTCACTGCTTTCCTTGGTTTTTAGGGTTTAAATGTTTTTTTTTAAAAACAGGATAAGCAATATCTGGTAAGGAACCGTAAAAAGGGGTTTTTTTCCCAAAAAGGGGAAAACGAAGTTGTTCAGGATAAGCACCCGACAAACTTTCGAACAAATCAAAACCCAAACCCAATTGGGTTATTCCATGTTTGTCTTTTTATCTAATTTTTTTTTCCCCTTTTTTTTTTCAAAGGGAAAAACCCCATTGCTTAATCAATCAAGGGCGAAACGGTCTCTTACACTACAAGAGTTTTTATTTTTTTTGGTTTGGGTTTTTTTTTCCCTTTTATTTGTGGGTTTTTTTTAAAAAGTACTAACACTTTTAGCGCATATAAAAAAAAATTCGGAACAAGAGTATCAAAGTGATGCAAGTTACACAATGTTGTAGCGGGAAAATTTTTTAAAAAATGAAAGTGTATATATTTCCCCCAATAGCATTTTTGAAAGTTTTTAAATTATTTATATAGAAAAAAACTTAAAAAATACAACCCAAGGACTAGGTTTAAGAGGGAATTCTAATCCATTCTATTTTCTATATGTAATTTTAATTTAAAAAAATTACTAATAATATAAAAAAATAGTTTCTTAAAATTTCCCATTATTTCATTTTGGGGGAAAAAAAATGAAAAAGGGATTTTAAAAAATTGTAAAAATTGCCCACTATAAAATTTCTCATTTTTATCTTGAATTTAAATTTTTAGGTTTTATAATAAAAAACACCTTATAAAAAATCTATATTGGAAGTAAATCTAATTTTATTTCCCATTATAGGGAAAAAATCCAAATTTTATAAAACAAAGTTTGAACCCATAGTTTCCTTCTCCCAAAAATCCAAAGTTTCCCTGTAAAAATTTCCCAAAAATTTGATATTTGTTCCCCCTTAAAAATTGGGATACCCAAACAATACCTAGTCATCCCAAAGGGCCTACTCTACGACCATAAAATCTAGCCAAATTTTCCCTTTTGGGACCTAAAGCGGGGGTTTACTATATTGTATGGGTTAAAAAACCTTGTTTCAAAAAAAATTCCAAAAAAAATTTAACAAATACATTTTTTTGATGATATAGTTCAAAAAGGGAAAAAAAAAAAGGGGTTTAAAATCAAAATTTTCAATATTAGGAGTTCAAATTTTTTAACTCCTAAGGAAATTTTCTCTAACTATATTAAGAGTTATATTTCCCTATCTTAATTTAATTTTTATAACCCCTGTGGAGGGTTTTAAAATGTTTTGATAATAAATTTTTTTAATAAGCTTTTTTTAATCCCAAAAAAAATAAAATTTAATGAATATAATATCTTGTGGGGATTTGGGGGAAAATTTCTCCAAAGATTTTTTTTAAAACTAGTTGAAGATGTGATGTCGTATTTTTAACTAATTAGTCTCTAAATTTATCTAACTTCCCCCCCAAAAAAAAAATTACAAATAATACTAGTCTTAAAAAGCATTTATTTCTATCTACATAATGGGCTTGTACCTTTTTTCTTTTTTTTTAAAAAAGTGAACGAAAACATTACTTAAAAAATGAAAAAAATATTTTATAAAGTATAAAAGACTCAAAATTATATTAAAGTTAAACCCCTTTTTCACCACCTTTTTTTGATCCATCCCAAAATTTTTTCGTCCGGGAATATTAGTTTCTTTTTGTCTCTTTTAAAAAAATGATAATTTTTCCTTCCAATTTTCCCCTTTTTTGGGACTCCCCCCCCCCAAAAAAAAGGAAAAAAAATAACAAACACTCTTTAGTATTTTACATTTATAGAGTACAAAAAAAGGGGAAGAAAATAAAAAAAATTCCTTTAAATTAAAAGGATTATTTAGTGTTGTTTGGGGATTTAAGCATTTTTGGGCAAGGAAAAAATTTATGTAAGTTTTTTTATTCAAAGCCTTTGTAAAATTGTCACTTGATTTTTTAATCTCAAAAAACTTTTTTGGATTATGCTTTTGTTTTAAATTTTTTCAAAACAAAAGGTGTCTCAAGTGCCTTTTGTATTGTTTTTTAACTTATGCAAACACCTTTAAGGGTAAATTTCCATGGTTTTTGAGTGTAGGGGCCCTTTTTCCCTTTTCCCTGAATTTATCCAAGCTTTTTAAGGGCCAAAAAACATAAAATGCATGCAAATTTTACAATTAGTTTTCCCAAAATTTAATTTTCCTCATAAGTTGCTTTAGATTTTCAAATTTTTTTCCATTAAAAAAAAAAAATAAATAAACTCAAAATCATTAAATAAAAAAGATATTACATTTAAAATGAAAAATCAATAATTTTAACCCAAAACCCTTTTTTGTTTCTTTTTATGTTTGTCCCCTCTTTATGGGGTTTTAAATCTTTAAAGGAAAAAAATTAGCCCCAAAAAGGGGTAATTTTATTTTAAATTTGTCTCATTATTTGAAAAAATTAATTTTAAAAGCATAAAATGTAAAATTACAAATAATAATTGTTTGAGAATTTTTTTCAGTAGATGGATATTTTTAAATATCTTAAACATGTGAACTCACTTTTCTTTCCCAGAATTGTTTGAGAAAAATAAAAATTTTAAAGTTTTAAAAAGCAAAAAATTAAATTTAAATCAACATGATAACTTAAAAATTTTCATTTCCTTGGGAAAAAAAAAAAACCCTTAGGTCTTTTTTCATTATATTAATACCATCTGACTTCCCTTTAACAAAACTTTTGCATTCAAAAAGTTATCCCCTGATTAAAATTGGGTTTTTTGAAGAATAAATCTAAAGGTATAATAAGATTTTTTTAAAAATTTTGTTTTAATTTAAAAAATTTAAACCCTGGTTTTCCCCCAAAAACTAAAAATTTTTAATGGGGCCATAAATATGTAATCCCCCCTTTTTTACCAAAAAACCAGCTGCCATAAATTAAAAAAAACTTTTGATTAGCAGCTACTCACACTAAGATTAAAAACACAAAACCCAAAAAATAGGGTTAAAAATCAAAACCCCCAAAATCCCCTTTTTTAAAAAGCAACCCATAACACAATAACAAAAATTTTTCCCCCTTACTTAGTCTTAAAGGGGTTGTAGTTTAGTTGCAAAACGGAATATAAAAGGGACCCTAATGCTCCAAACCCGATGATTTTCATATGTTTAAAAAAAACATTGATTTTCTATATGAACACTACTGCCCTAAGAAAAAATTTTTCATTTGAAAAAATTAAAAAAAGTCCCAAAGCCAACTTTTCCCAAATCCTCATTCCCCTTTGCCTAGTTGTAAAAAATCAATATTTGGGCCAAAAGCTTTAGTTTAGGAATTATCAAATAAAATAAAGTTTGGTTATTATGCACATAATGGGAAACAAGTTAAAAGGCATTTAAGACAAAAATGATCATGTATATATAAAATAATTAAAAGATCCCAAAAAGGTTTTAAAAACCCTTTTATAGAGGGGCTAAAACTAATTTTTCGGGTTCTAAAAAAAAATGTAAAAACACTTAGAATTGAAATTTTCCAAAACTAAACTAAACTACCCAAAATTCCTTTTCTCCCCCTCCTTTTCACAACCAACTTATGCCATCTCATCAAAGAAGCCCATCTTAGAAAACAAAAAAGCCTACTAAATTTGGAAATTTAAAGGGAAAAACCCATGCAAGATTTTGTAGTTTCCTTTTTTTTTAAAATTTTGGGGCTAAATTTCTTGAGTTATTTTAAATTTCTTCCCTCTTTAAGGGACCAATGTTAGGGGAAAACCCCTAACTCGCATTCGCCCTTTTCCCAAAAAAGAACACTTTTTTTTCGGACATGTATGGATTTTTTTTATATCCAAGGCTATTTTTTTTGATTTAAATTTTTTTGGTCTTTAAATATTACTTTTACAAGTCTTATCCATCATGAAAAAAATTTTTTCAAATGCTTTACACTTTATCTAAGGGAGGACAATTTATGTAAAAAAAGAGGAAAAAATTATAAAATAGTTGTTTTTGTTGTTTTTTTAGCCCCAAATTTGGGTTTCTTTTCCAAAAACTTGAAAGGGGGGTGCATTTGATTCATTGCACCCCCTCAAAAAGGGGGGAAAATTCAAAGGTTGCTCCAAAAAATCATTTTGAGCTCTACTTTCCATTTTATTATTCGCTCCTAAATTTTATCAAGTAATTATCTTTACCTTTTAAATTTAAAAATAACAAAGGAGGGAAAAAGATCATTGAGGAAAAAGCATGGCTTATTTTAGACTCTTTATGAAAATACCCACAAGTTTATTCACGTTGAGATATCAAAATATTTAAGTGGTCATAAATTATTTCTTAAAAAAAAAAGGGTTTCAAATTTTGATGTTTGCACTGGAACCCTGGAATGGGCCCCCCTTAGATGAAAGGGGTTTTAAAACAAAAATCTAAAAAAATTAAAACCTTCCTTATTTTCTCCTTGCTCAATCTACTTAATTTTTCCACTTTTATTAAAATTCCTAACCAAAATTATTCAAGGTAAGAGCTCGATTTTAAGGTTTTTTTCAATTCATAAAATATTTTGGGATTATTTTAAAATTTAGAGGATTGTAAATAATAAAGGGAAATCTCTATGTTTCAAGATTTCATACACCAATATGAAAGTCATTGACAAGTAAGTGGTAAATAAAAAAAAGTTTAAAATGACAAATTGTTTCAGGTTGGGCTATCTTATTTAAAAAGTAAAATCTTTTTCTTTGTGAAACAATTATTTAAGAATAATTAGATTTACTATAAGGGCCCTTTTTAAATTTGGGTTTCTAAGAAAAAGATTTCATTTACTAGGAAAAAAAATTCTACTATTTTTGGTAATGGGAAAAAAAACTAGATTTTCCTTTTCCCCCACCTTTTCCCCGGGCCCTACCCCTACTAAAAACCCTAGGGAATTTTTATTTTTATTACTTTTTTAAAATTTCAAATTTTTATATTTTAAAATGTTCTTAAAAAAATTTTCTATCCCTCTTTTATCTTCCCCCCCTTTTTCTTACCTTTTTGGGTATCCATTTATTTTTTCTTAAAATCCTTAAAATTTAGCCCGTTTATCAAACAAATTGTTTTGTGTTTCAAATCTGTCCTTTTAAATTACAAAAAAAAATGGAAGTTTAAACAAATTTGGGTGAAGTCAGATTCCCTTATTTAAAAAAAAAAAAAAAAAGGGGGATATTAAAGGGAAATAAATTTTTTTTAAAAACTATTAGGATCTCCTTTTTCTACAAATAATTATTTTACACACAAAAAGGGTAGCTGAAAGCAAAAGGTTATTAAAGGAAAGTAGGTACATAAAATTTAAGGGGGTTTTTAAAAGGGTTTAAATTTTAATACTTTCAGTTCCCCTTACAGTTGAATTGGAAGAATAATCATTTTTGATTTTTTATGATTTGAATTAAAAAGGTAAATTGTTTTGGGTTTTTCTTTTTTTCCCTAAAGGCTGATTAGGAAAATGGTGATTGAAGTTTTTCAAAAAAACATCCCCCTACCTATTTCATATGATTGTTGTGGGTTAATTTTACATAATGAATTATGTAAAAGAAAAGGGGAAAAAAAAAAAAAGGGAAAAGGGATTGGGTTTTTTTGTTTTTTTAAGGATATGATTTTTAAGAAGGGTTTTTTGTGGTTTGAGGAGAAAAATTAAAAAATTTTTAAGTTTTGGTGCAGTTGTATTGTTAATTTGCCTTTTTTGGGGCCAAAAATGTAACTAAATTTAAAAATTAATATTTGTTAAGATTTTAAAGGGGCCCCATGTCCATATAGGGTTTTCTGTATGAAAAAAAATACGTAATTAACTTTGTAATCCCTTTATCTTAATTTATATTTAAAGTAAGTCTTTAGAGAAATCAATGGGTCTATTGTGTAAGCGTTGAACTTAAAATTTTGAGTCCCCTTGCCGAAAAAAGAATTAACAAGAAAAAAGGGTTTTAAGTAATCATATTTTTTTTAATAACGTGTTACTACGGAAAATGAAAATAAAAAATTCGAGCCCTTTTACACTACCCTAAAATACAAAGAAGCATTCATACATATAGTTGAAAAAACAAGGGGGGGGAAAGTGAAAGATAATCCTTAGAAGTTGAAGTAAAGTTGAAGATGTTTTTAGTCATATATTGAAAAACTATTTAGGGTGTAATAGAAAAGGGAAAATTTTTACAAAATATTTAATGATTCTTCTCCCAATAATTTTAAGTACCTTTTAAAAAAAGGGTTTTTCATTTTCTTTCATTTTTGTAGTACCATAGAAAAAATTTTCTTGGGCTAAAACTATATAAAAAAAGTAAAAGTAGGGAAAAAATTTTTTTCCAAGGGCTACAAGACATCCATTTTAAACAAAAAATGCCTTAATGACCAAGGGTAAAATTTTTAATAGGGGGTAAGGGTTCAGGGGCAATTTTTTCACAAGGAATAACATTGAACTTAGTCTTTTCACAACAAAGATAGAATAAAGATTCATTTTAAAAAGTATCTAAAACAATTAAAAACATAGAGGATTTGCATAACAGTTGACAATTTGGGCTTAAAAAATTTTTTCCAAAAAGTTAAGATTATCCTTTTTCTCTCTAATTTAAACTCATAACTAGATGTCCCCCCAAAAAAAACTTTTTTCTTTTTTCAATCATATTCCTTTTATGACACCCAAAAGCCCACTAACAAATAGGGAAAAAGGGTAAGGGGAAAAATTTAAAATGTGATCAAATAGTTCCCAAAACCTTTTTGATTTCTTGGAGTAGCCCTGTTATGAAGAGAGGGAATTGGTTTAAAAAAGTAAAGGGGGAAAAGGAAAATACCTAGGCTCATTATATCAAACAAGGGCCTGTGAAATGAATATTTAAAATGTAATCTAAAGGGCAATTTTTTTGCACCTTAAAATGATAGCAAAAAGGGAAATGGATAACAGATATTTCCAAAAAAATTGGGGACTTGTGTTTTTACCCTTTTCATAGCTTTATCAAAAATTTTCAAACAAAAGCGGGTTATCACTAGTAAAGCCCCCATTTTTCATTTTTACTCTCTAGACGATTCTCTATATAGAAAAACAGAACAAAAAAAGGAAAATCCTTATTTTTTTTAAATTTTTTTACAATAGATGGATTATACTAGCATTTTACAAAGATAGTAAAGATAGAAGAACAGTAAAAAAGGGGGGAAGGACTCACCCCTTTTAATGTTTTTTCTATCGTGAATGGAGTAATTCCCCTTTCTGTTTCCATGGGGGTTTCTTATATATGGTTTCATTTGATAGTTAAACCCTTTTTCAAATAAAAGGGAAAATTTAAAAAACATTTGATAGTTAGTGGGGTTTAAATTAAAAAAAACAAAGCACCATATTTTGAGGAAAAAATTTTGGGATTTTATATAAAATTTTAAGAATTTTTGCCCAAGTTGTCATTTTTTTTTAATGGTAAGTGTAAAGGATACTAAATTTGATCTTTAATAAAACCCTTTGAAAAAATTTTCCCCTCTTCTACGAATTTCACAAAAGCCAAAAATTTCCCAAAAACAAATCAAAAAGAAGTTTTTTTCATACACAAAATGATTTAAGGGCCTTTTGGCGTTTTTTTATTGATTGTAGAATTTAAATAGAAAAAAAGTGACATCTAAAATAATTTTTGCATGTTTATAAAAGAAAAAAAGGAATTTTTGTTTGGGGGCGATATGCATCACAAAACCCCTTTCATGGATTTTTCTTTGTTCCTTCTTAAGTGTTTAAAGGGTAGGGAAATGTGGGGAGTTCCCTTTCCAGGGGGTTTAAGTAGTAAAGGTTCTTCTTTCTCCCTTAAGGGGTTCACCAAGTTTAAAATCTTGGAAATTGGGACAGGGAAAAACTCCCTATGTTTTTATGGATAAATCTTTAAATTCCCAAATTTTATAAACAATTAACTATAAACTTTTTAGCAAAACATAGAAGACTTGCATCCTCTTAATTTATAGGTGGGGCTTCAAAAGCTATTTTACATTTTCTTCTCAAAAATGAAGAAAAATACTAAAAAGTTTTTAAAATAGTCATGTGAATCGAATTTTTAAAAAGGGAAAAAACCAAAATTTAATACAATAAAATAAAAGAAGCCCAAAAACATAAATCAAAACCCTAGAAAGAAGAATCCCTATCTTTCGATTCCATAAATTTGTTTTTGATTACTACCATAACAAGCAAAAAAAAAAATTTTTTTGCTAAAAATCAAAAAAAAAAATAGATAATCATAAAAAATTTGGTGGCTAAATTCACAATTTACTACATTAAAACCCTTAAATTTTGATGGCTAAACTTTCCTGTGGGGGGGGTAAAGAAAGTACCAAACAAGGAGTCGCCCGAGATGGATGAAGAGATATGGGTGGAGGAGTGAAGTGCTGGAAAAAAAGTCGTGAGATGAGTTTCTGAAGGAGAGGGGAAAAATTTTAAAAGGGAAAAATTTAAAAAAGGGAAAAAAAACCCTTTCGTTGAAAAATTGAAACTATAAGTCATAAAGGGTTAAAATTTTTCTTTTAGCCCCAAAAAATCTGCTAAATTAAACCCTTTTTTTTTTAGCACTTTTTAGAAAGGTTTTTATTACATAAGTTTTTTTAAAAGAGTTTTGTAAAAATGTTTTAATTAATTTTAAATAGTAACACTTTTTTTAAAATTGCTTTTAAAAAATTTTTAATGCCTTAAATTTTTTTTTAGCGATAAAATGATATATTATTTTTAAAGATTTTTATTTTAAAAAAAAATAAATTTAAGGTGAAATGAATGCCAAGATTTTGGTTTATGAAAAAAAAAAAGATGGAACCATAGAAAAATTCTTTTTTTTAAGGTAAAATTATAAACCAAATTGTTGTTCAATTAAAATGATGCTTTCTTAAAAAAAATTTCAAAATTACAACATTTAGGGGTAAAATTATATAACTTATTACACCCATATACTTCCCCGGTTTGATACCAAGGGGAAAAAATTTTTTTGAGGGCAATTGTCTTTGTGACGGGTCTAAAAAATTGTATTTTAAATCCTTTAAACGAATCTTTTGTGGGGGAAAATCTTAATATTTTTGATAAAACATAAAAAGCCCAGCGTAAAAACTGTTTTTTAAATTTAAAAGGGGTTTCATAAAAGGGGCATAAATTGGAAAAATTTTTAAAATTAAAATAAATTTTTTTTCGTGATCTAGAACTATAAAAATTTAGAAAAAATTTGTCTCATTTGAAAATATGAATTTACTTTGAAATCTATGTCTTTTTTCTAGCTTTGCTCCCCCAGGCAATCCGAAAAATCTATGTTGAATTTCAAGATAGATATATATAAAAAAAATTTGACAAAGCAATTTATGAATGGAAAAAAAACCAAAAAAAATCATATGATCAATATTCAAATAGGTAAATGAAAAAAATTTTTTTTAAAAAAAAAGTTTTTGTGATAGCCAAAAGAAAAAAAGGATATTTTCCCGTTTTTGGGTAGCTTCAACAAACAAGCTTTTAAAACAAGAATCCCAAATTAAAAAAAAATGCAAAAAACTGGAAATTTTATGCCTTTAGGCCTTTGTTCAAATAGGGCAAAAAACCCCTTTCTTTAAAATTTGGCTTAGATACCTCAAATTTTTTGGGTTTTCAGAGATGTAGAAATTAATATATGGGAAAGGGTCCCAAATTCCCTGCCATTTCAAACTAGTCTTAATAGTAGACCAATTTTAATTTTTAGTGTCATCCAAAAATCACCTTGCCCCTTTGGGATAAAAAATCCAAAGAGTTCATTAATTCTTTTAAATCAAAAAACAAATTTTTAAAAAGATAGGGAAAGGGTCAATAAAAATGGTTGTAATATACAGAAAAAATATTTCAAATTTAAAGAAAAAATGGTTTTGGGTTTTTGGGTTATAAAAAGGGGTAAAAAAAGGTCCAAAAAATCACTTATTTTTAAAAAAGAATTAACCAAAGCCAATTTAAACAGTCCCAAAAAAAAGATTCATGGGGCACAAAATCAATTTACCCGAAATTGGGGGGGAAAAATTTCCCCTTCCCAAAAAAAAACCAAAATATAATACTGAAACCCTCAAATATAATACAACATCCCGATGGGAAAGTTTATCATTTTGGGTTTAAAAGGGAAACATTTGGGTCAGCCAAAAAAAGACCACTAGAAATTAAAAATCCCCTTTAATCTTTTCAAAAAAGATGGTAGATCTTCCCAAACCTCTTTTATTATTTACACTCCGTCATTAAATCAAATGATAATAACAGGGTTTTTTTAGAAAACCCAAAAATTCAAAAAAAACCGTCCCCTTTTAGGGAATTGTTCATGATTGGGTCAGGGGATAACCCAACCGTTTTTTTCCAAAATTTAAAGAACAGAAAAACGGAGAACCTTCATTCTCAAAATTAGGGGGATCCCTAATTAAAAAGTTTTAGAAGAATCCTTTTTACCAAAAAAAATATTTTTAATCAAAAAATTTAAAATTTTGAAAATGAAAAAAATTAAAGATTGGTTTCTTTGAAACATTTTTGGGCATATAAAAAAGGGGAAAAAAAAAGAGGAAAACTATAATTTCATGGAAAAATTGGTTTCTCATAAATTTTTCTTTGAAAGGTTCAAGACTTTTTTATTTTGAAACTAAAGAAATCAATGTTATCCAAAAATTGTTTTAAAAGGGAAAAAAAGTGATGGACAAATCATTTGAATCAAAAACATCCCCCATTAAGTTAAAATAAAAATATTCATAAAAATTTCAGAAATCAGTCTTACCCCCATTTTTAAAAAAGCTACTGAAGAAGGGAAAGGGTCAGGAATTTTAAAAAAAAAATAAAAACAAAAAACAATTACACTAATCAAAATTTACATACTTAGGAGAACAATTAAATAGAAAAAGAAAAAACAATTAAAAATTTAAATTTTAAAAAAATAAGTGAAAAAACTTCAATCAATATGAAAACCCTTTGTTTAAAACCCTTTGAAAAGGCCCAAAATCCCTTGTCAAGAATTTTTTTTTAAAATTTGAAGTAGAAAAAAAATGTTTTAAAAACAAATCAATAAAAGAAAAAGTCTTGGGCAACAAAAACCCAAAAAAATTTTTAAATTTGGATACTCCAACTTTAATCAGAAAAAAGATATAGTAATTTTGAAGATACACCCCCGAAAAAATTTTTATGTTTTTGGGCAAGAAAACAATCAAATGGGTCAATTTTTCGAATCAAATAAATCAGATAATTTTAAACAATAAAAGAATCGATGGTTTTAATGTTTCCTTAAATTTAAAAAAAAACAATGTGAAATTAAAAAGATCAATTGGAAAAACCTTTAAAAAATTAAAATTATCAGAGGGGCAAAAACCCCCTGATATATTTTAATAAAGAAAAGGGAAAGATAAAATTTTCAAAATAAATACTCTGTAGGATCCACCTATGAATGGAATTAGATGGTATCAAAACAAAAAAATCCTCAATGTTCTTAATCAGATAAACAGTTTTTCCCAAATTCTAATAAAAATATTCCCAAAAGTTACCGATTATCAAGTAGCACTCCTTTTTTAATTTTTGGGCTTTCAGGACAATTTTAAAAAAAATTTGGGAAATAATTTTTCTCATGAAGAACTGAGAAAACAAATTTTTTACATCATGTAAAATAAATGAAAATAATAAAAAAGAATTTTAGATGAGAAATGAAAACCCAAATTAGGATATGGTTAACACTTTAATATTTTCAAAACAATCAACATTTCATAGGGATCCTTCTCGCATTAGGGAAAAAAAAACCTAGATTTGTTAAACAAATTTTTAAAAAAGAAGTCACTTGGAAAAATTCAGACATACAAGGATATATTTTTTTCAAAAAAATATTTCTTAGAAATGATTTTTAATCAGCCTTTTTGGAAAAAAAAATTCCTAGTGGTTTACCAAAATTTTTAGGTGACTAAGTTAGGGAAAAATTTCTTAGGGAAGAAAAAAAATGGTGAAAAAATTTCCCCATGAAAAAATTGTTTATATGGAGGAAATTTGCATCATAGGGTTAAAAAAATTGGAATAATTTGTTTTAAAACAAACATGTTTTCAAAAGCAATTTTAAAAATTTAACAGCCCCCTAAAAAAACTAAAGTTTGGTTTATTTTTGTTTTCAATACGATTTTTCCCCCTTTTGTCAGTAAGAAATCAAAAAAAATTTATAAAAAAAAAAATCTCATAAAACACAAATTTTTTCTGAATGTATAAATAGGGAAAAACCCCGGGAAAAAATTTTAAGAGAAATCATTTAAAAAAATTTTAAGGTAAAAAAAATCAAGAAACTCTGGAAAAAAAAAAATATAAAAAAAAAATATAAAAAAATTTTAAAATTTTATAAATGTAAAAAAAAAATGGTCATCAGTAAAATTTTTTTAGAATAAATAAAAAACTTAAAGAATTAAACTTAGATGAACAAAAAATGGAAAAATTTCTTAAAATATTTTTCGGGAAAATGAATCTTCTCATCAGAAAAATGATAGTTGGGGTGGGATCCCAAACAATGAAAATGGACTCCTTTTTTCAGGAAAATTTGAAAGAGAAGAAAAAATTTGTACTAACTAATTAAAGAAGAAGGGAAATTTTAAAAAAAAATTTATTTTGGGTGGGCAAAGGAAAAATGAGAAAATTTTAATTTTATTAATAACTTCCCAAAAACAACACAAACCCCACTCCAAAATTACCCTATAACCTTAATGAGATTCTCGAAAAAAATAAAAAAAAAAATTAAAAAAGTTTTTAAAAAATCAGTGATCTACCAAAAAGGGAAAAACAATATTTAAAAAAAAGGAAAATTTAAAAGAATTAAAAATTTAAAAAAATAAAATTCCCCAAAGAATTACTTTTAATTAAAATCAAAAATAACCAAAGAAAGTGAATCTGAAACTTCAAAACCCAAAAAGAAGGAAAGTTCACCAAGAAAATTTAAAGATTAAAATTTTTGATCTTGTTTAAAAAAACAAAAAGAAAATGGATAATAAACTTTCAATCAGAATTAATAATGAAATTTTTTTTTAAAAACTTTCTTTATTTTTTCCCCTGGTGCCCCGATTTTTAAAATTTTAAAAGAGAAAGGCTTGATTCCAAAAAAATATTTTGAAAAATAGCCCCAAAAACCCAACTGCATCAAGAAACAAATTTTAAATATAAAAAATAAATTAAACAAAGGGTTGGGAAAAATTAAAAAAATCACGCTTTTTATAAAAAATCATTTTTAATAGTAAAAAATTTGAAAAAAAATGTTTAATTTTTTGGAACACCCTTCATAAATCAAATTCAACCCCTTTTTTGGTAAAAGAAAAAAAGGAATTAAAAAACAATATCTAAAAAAAAGAATTTTGTTCAATTTTGTAAACCCAAACCCCAAAACCCAAAAATATTAAAACAGTTAAAAAATGGGTGAATTTTAAAATTTTTTAATAAACATAAAAGAATCATTTAATGTACTTAAAAAAAGATCTTGAATTTTAAAAGAATTGGATCAACCCCAACAATCAAAAATTTTAAAAACGAAAAATTTTCAAAAAAAGAATCGAAATAAAAAAATTCAATTTGTTCACACTCCCAAAAGCATTTTGGGTTTGGAAATCACATATTGGGGGATCTTCCCTTTTGGAAAAAGATTTTTAAAGAGAAAAATATTCCAAGAAGGGTAGACCTTCACAAATGAATTTAGAAGTCCTTTTAAAATTTTTAAAAGAAATAAAGGGTTTAAATCAAAAAAAAAATTAATCAGAAAAAAAATGATCACTTGGAGTCGTTTTTGCCTTTTTTTTGTAAATAAGAATGTGGGAAAATTTAAAGAAAGGGTACCAAGGGTTTGGGAGTCAATTATTAAACCCCTTAAAATTTGCTCCAAATGGGGTAAAAATATCTTTAAATTTCCCCAAAGAAAAGATTTGGGTTAATAGATTAAAAACAAACTAAAAAATTCTCAAAATTCGATATGAAATTGGGTTTTGGAATCCAGATTTAAAAAAAGTGATAGGGACAAAATGCCTTCAATGTTCCTTTTGGTCAATTCGAAAGGAATGTAACGCTATTTGGAAATTTAAAAAAAGCTCCTTCGAATTTCAAAAAATATGAAAAGAAATTTTCAAGATTATTCCGTTTTATAATTACATTCATAGTGATGTTTTTTTTAAAATATTATTTTAAAATGATTAAAAATTTTAAAAACATAAGAATTTTCATCAATATAATCCAAAAAAAAAAATGGGCTTAGTTTGTTTCACCTTTCTAAAATTGTCTTTTCCAAAACCCAAAAACAGATTTTTTGGATTTTTAAAATTCATAATAGAACCTTAAAACCTATTTTAAAGATCCCAAATTTAATTCATAAAAAATTCCCTAAAGAATCAAAGATAAAAATCAACTTAAAAATTCTTAGGGGAGGGTTTTAAAATTTTGTTGCAGGGTTTTTTCCCAAATCTTAAATAATTTGCAAAACCATTATATCAGAGATTAAAAAAAAACCCACCCCCCATGGGAATGAAATACTGAAATTATTTAAAAATTTAAACTAACAAAGAATTAAGGAAAAAATTTCCCTTTTTTTACATATTTCAGATCCATCATTACCCAAAAAAGTGGAAACCCAAAAATTCTGATTTTAAAGGGTTTGGAGGAATTCCCAAAACAAAAGCAAAAAAAAAAAGAATGTGTTTGTTCAGTTTTTTTCAAAAAATTTGAAAAAATTGTCAATTAATTTCAACAATCAAAAAAAAAAAAATCTTAGCCATTGGTTTTTAACAATTTTAAAATTCCAAAGAGATTTATTAAATCCCAAAAATTTCTTTTTAAAAATTGATTTGTAAAGCAGCCAAAAAAGTTTTGTTAAAAAATGTTCAAAATTTTTGCTCAAAACGTTTTTTTCCCGGGTGGCAATCTATTCTTTTTTTTATTTGATTTTTAAAATTGAAACTTTTCAATGGATTTCTAATTCCCTTTCCCGATTTCTTTAAATCGTGGGAAACTTGAGGGCGATGCCTCAAAACGGACAAGAAAAAAGGTTTAAGGGGAAAAAAATTTCCCCCATCATCAAGATAAAGGGCTGGGGCCCCAAAATCAAAACATGGTTGGGTGTTTGTAAATCATCCAACAATCCATTAATTCAAAGAAGAAACCCATCAAAAAACATCAAAAACAAAATCTTTAAACACTCAATCAGTTTTTGAAAATCAAAAGGCCCTTGCCAAAATTAAAATTTTAGGGGTCCAGCTCATGGGGTTTACTTAAAGCAATTCAATGGTTTTTACAATCACAATCAGGACAAAAAAAATTTTTAGCATTTCCAGAAAATCCCCAATCGGGTTTTTTTTCAGCCAAAAGAAACCAAAAGAAAAAATTAGAAAATTTTTAAAAACACAGAAAAACTCATCACCAAAACCAGTTGGAAAATCCCTTTCAATCAAAAGATCAAAAATTTTTTTAAAGGAAAACCTGTTTTTGAATGTTTTCTCAGTAGAAGAAAACCTATTGAAAAAGGGCCTTTTTATTTTGCAAAAAAAAATTTTACAAAAGAATTTTATTATGTGCCCTTGAAATTAAAACAAAAAAATCCCGGTTTTTTTGAAAAAATTTTAACTTTAAAAATGGAAACAATTAGATTCAAACATTTTGAAAAAAAAAGGGTGATCAGTTATTATACAGCTAGAAAACTAAAAGTAATCAGCTTGAAAGAATGGCGGTTCGTCCAAAACACTTTCTATAAACTCAATATTTTAAACCATTTTTTTGCAAAAACCCAAATCATCGAGGTTCTTATAATTATTTTGATTTTAAGCAAACCTGGTGGAATGTGGGTTTTTCAGATGAAATTTAAAAAAAAACACATTTCTTGGTTAATATTTTTTTGACAATTATTATCATTAAAACTTCTTACTTTGGGTTTTAAACACTTTGTGGGAACAAATTTTGGGGTGCTAAAATCAGAAATCATTTATTAGAAAACCCAAAGGGAAAGGGTTTGATACTTTGGGTAAGTATTAAATCCCACACCTCAAAGAAAAGAATTTTTTCCAAAAAAAAATGTATATTTTTTTTACATCTCGGAGTATCATGGGCATGGTTGGTGGTTTTTAATTTCAAGTCAGGTTAAAACGGCGAACCAATCAATTTGGTTAGAAAGTACAAAATCAAATGGTTTTTGCAGCTTCAAAAAGTGGAATAAAAGTGAAAAAGAATTCAATTTTTTAAAATTTGGGTCAAGACTAATTCTGCAAATTTACCCCCCATCTCCATTTTTAACAAAACAATTCACAACCCGAGGATTTTTAATATTTATCCTTGCAAGTGCAAATTTTTGGATCAAATTTAAAACAAATTTGCAAAAGACCTAGATCATATCAAAGAATCAGATTCAAAAAAGAATAAGTTTAGAATCGGATCAAACTCTCACCACAAGGAAATAATACCAATGAAAATTTATGCTTTGGCATAGATTTAGGAGATCGGGGGAAAATCGTTTCATTTAGATTTTCTGTACTATTTTGACTGTTTAAAATAGAGGGTACGGTATAAACACATGTATACAGTGAAAACCCAATAAAACAGCCAAAAAAAAAACAGGGCACTGTATCTTAGTTCTTCCCCGCCCCAAATTCCCCTATTTTTTAAAAGTACCCTTTTCAGTCACAATACCCCGGGTTTCCCAAAAAGTACTTATTTGTCCCTTTCCCCTATATATAACCCCCTTTATTAGAACAGTAGCATCCATTTTTTTTCCTCTTTAATTCTCTTCTTCTCTCATCCCAAAACCAAAAAAACCTTCTTTTCTAAATCTCTTCATCTTCTTCCTCTTTCATCACCCAAACGCCCAATTTATCCCTATACAACTTACCAATCATCAAAAACCCTTTTGAAAACATCTATTTTTCCTCTCAAACAAATCAATCTTCTGAAGCATAATTGTTTGCCCTTTTTCTCATCAAAAGGGGAAGGGAAAATCATTTTCTTGATTACCTCTTAATCATCCATTTATGCTTTTTATTTTTAAAAGTTTTTTTAAAAATCAATTTTAAAACCCAAAAAAATAAATTTAATTCTCTTCTTACATTCAAACTCGTGGGGGAGGTTTTTCCAATTAAATTTGGTGTAATTTACGAGATTATACATGTCTAATTATTTTGTTTAGTTTTCTCTTATCTATCTTTTTTCCCTTTTTATAAACCCCCTAATGATGATATTTCCACCTTTGGGGGGTTTCGTTTTTTTTTATATTTTTCATATCATATTCTCCCTAAAAAAAAACCCCCTAGCCTTGGCACTACCGCTTGTGGTGGGTTTTCAATCATATTTTGATACTTTTTTGTTAGAAGTTTCGTTTAAAATCATATTTAGATTTTTTAGATAAGCCCAAAAGGGAAATTTCCCTTGGGGGGTATTAAAACCATAATTTATTCCGATTTTTATTATACTGACAAAAAATAAATTTTTAATCTTTTTTTTTGGTTTTGTAGATGTCCCCAAAAAAATAATTCGGGAAAAATTTGGGGGGGGAGCCCCCAAAATTTTTTCAAAGTTTTTTTAGTACTGTAGTTTGGGTGGGGCACTTTCTTTAAAAAAAAAAACTTTGGCTTTTTTTTTTTTTTGTTTAAACAATTTCTTGGAAAATTGACAAGTGAAAATTATCCTTATCATTTAAAAAAAATCAAAATTTGATTTTTTTTTCCCCTTTTTGTCTGTAAATACAAAAGACAATAACGGGGGGAAGATTTAATTTAAATATAATCCAAAATTTAGAAAAACGTAGTAGAAATTTTTATTCTATATATATATTTTATATAATATATTTTTAATGCCCCCTAAAACCCCCGGGAAAAAAACCCAAATTGAACAATATTTTATTTAAGGTGTAATAGTTTTTTTTTTTTTTAAGTAATCGATTCCTCAAGTTAAAAATTTAAACAAAAATCAAAAAAAAATGCCAACCCCTTTAAAAAAGACTTCAAAAAAGGGATCTTTATATTAAAAGA
>JAMXBC010000809.1:0-13541 GCA_024138005.1 Lumnitzera racemosa | reverse complement strand
TTTAAAACAAAAGCAAAGGCTCTCTTGCTTGAAGTTTTGGGTACTGTAGATAAAATTTTTTGCCCTTTGAAATATAATTTTTATTTTTAAAAAAAGGGTCCTAATTAAAAAAAAAAAATTTATTTTTATAAAAATTAAAAAAAAAATAATAAAATAATAAAATTTGAAAAAAAAAAAGAAAAAAAATGAGATAAAAGAAATTTTTTTTTTATTTTTTTGGGGAAGGGTAACTCATATTAGAGTCATTCTTTTTTGTTTTAGTTTTAGTTCAAAAATTTTTAGGGAGTCGCATGGTTTAAGGTGTTTTTTAATTGTATTTAAATATAAAGGGTTTACAGGCCAACGGCCTAACGGTTAAGTATTGGAGTATTTTGAAGGATGTAGTTTGAGGTCTTGGGTTTGATTTTTTGCCAAGCACTTATGTTTTTTGTTTTACTATATTTTTACAAAAGCAAGAGAAAAAAATGGGATTCTATCTAATTAAAAACATTTGAATCTAATTTGATTTTATTAAATTGGATTTGGGTTAATTTGGATTTAGTTTTTGTCGAATCAGATACAATAGATATAACTAGATATGATTTGATTTAGACCTTAAAACAACATACACGTGCATAAAAAAGAAGAGACACAGTAGGGGAAAGAACCACATTGACACAACAAAAATTCAGCGATTAAACATAGTCCACAAACAGCCCACTGTTATAAAAACCTTTCAAGACTGCATAATCCACGACTATTACTGCAGAATTCTTTAGCACGACCAGGAAAACAGCAGCACGGTAGTTAGCAAGGAACAGGACAGCAGCACGACAGATAGGAGCGGATAGGACAACGGGAAAAGTGGAAAGCAGCAAAACAAGACAGCAACAAGGGGATAGCAGCGACATCAGCATCGTCCCAACGCCACGGATAGCAACTCCAGTACACATTCCAATTGTAGCTAGCCCATCCGTCAACGCAACTACATCAAATATTTTTACTTTTCTCTCCATACTAACGTAGCCTATGTACCGATCATCGTATTGATCGCTGAAAACTGCTTTAACTACCGATGACTAACAAAATCTGCACAATAGCGCTTTGCAGCAACTATGCACGTTGGAAAACAGTAGCCCGCAATCAGGTTTGGTTTCTATTTTAAATTTTTTCTGATTTATTATGTTATTATTTTGTTGGACTTTGATGGTTTAATATGGTATATATATATATATATATATGTGTGTGTGTGTGTGTGTGTGTGTGTGTGTGTGTATATTGTTTTTTAAGGTATTTTTTTTTGTATTAGTTTTCTTTGTAATATATGTTGGTACATTATATTAATTTAAGTGAATATTTATTTAATAAGTGGACATAAAAAATTTGATTAGGACCGTTAAGATTGGTTTTTTTTTTACATATATATATTATTATATTAACTATACTTTATTTTGTTAAACATAATATATGATATATATTTATATTGTTAGTTCAGGAGTTTTTAGTATTAATTTTTATACCAGTATATCATATGGAATTAATTTATTTTAAAATATAGTCGTCTATATTAGTTTAGGGATTTCTAGGATGACCATATCTTAGGATTTAGTTTATCACATAGAAAAATTGTTTTTCTCTAAATAAAATTAATAAAGACTCTTTTTTTTAAAAAAAAAAATAGGATTGTTAGAGTATTTTAAAAAAAAAAAAAAAAAACAAATCAAGAGTTAGGATTGTTTAGAATTTTTTTTTTAAAACCCAATCAACTAAAACATAAGCTCGACCGGTTTTCAAAAATTTAAAAATTTAATCAACACACTAAGATTTTCTGAAAGAACTACTCGTCTGATCCCAGCTAGCGGTAGTAGGTACCTTCGAGGTGACGATAAAATTTGTAGAAACTTAGGATCCTCTCTCTTTTGATTTTATTTATTTATTCATTTATTTAAAAATATTATAATTTAGAAGAATAATCTTAATTTTAGTAAATTGATAATGGTACCCGTTAGGGTTTAATAGATTAGTCCTCAAAACTTAGAACCCTCTGATTCTTCTTTTAAAAATTTAAATCAAAGATCGGTAGCCAAATTGTAATTAATCCACCCAATTTGGGTTACGGTTTTTTTTTTTTTTCCCCGATTCAGTAGGGGGGGCAACTCCAAAAATAAATTTTCAATAAAAATAGAATTTCTCAATTTGTTTAGTCGATGATTAATATTAAATAGGTTAGAGTTTAGTATTAATCAGAAATGGGAAAATTAATTTTAAATAAAAGAAATCGAAAAACAGGCTAAACAGGCACAAATCATTGGTTCATCAAACGTTTTCATAAGCCTCCAATTTTGATCAATTTTTCTCCTTCGCAGCTCACTTGGACTCACCTTACCCCACCAAAACTTCCCATATTTAAATTAAGGGATAATGAAGCCAACTTAACCTTTGTTCAGTCATCACATTGTAGCACTCGAAAAACTTCGTGACTGAGAAACGTTAGTCAAGGAATTCTTCAAGTCAATTACTTCCTTTGTATGGTCAATAGTTTGAGTGGATATTATTAAGTCCTCGGCCAAGTTCTTAAGGTTCATCCTTTGCATTCTGAATAGGTCCCAAATTTACCTCAGTTTTAGTACTTTTATTAGAGCTTTACTAACAATGTCTCTTCTCGGCCTCGATTGTTTTTTCGAGCTCCTTCGTTCAACTTAGAGTCAACACTCCTGTCATTACCTCTTCTCGACATTGATTGGTTTTCTTTTCTTCTTAGCTCGGCAGCTCTTTTCAACTGTTATCATCCTTGTTAAGTTCATTTGAATCGCTTCTACTGGTGGGTATTCCCTCCATTCTTTCTTCTCGACCATCACGTTCTACTACCCCTAACTAATCCAGTGAGTTCTTGTATAAAGTCAGTGAGATTTTGAATCCGATATTCAAGTTATCGATACGTTGTCTCAAACTTTCGCGAGGGCTTTTACCAATGTTGTTGACACTATCCTTCGACATTTTTGTCCCTAAAGTAAATTTACAAAAAAGTTGAACAAACACTACTCAGCTTTTATAGCTACCACTACTAACAACACTTCCACAACAACCAGAATCAAATATAAACTTAATGTTACTAGACTCAACTACAACACAACACCACAAATACTAAAAACACGAACAAACACACTTTCACTACAGAATGACAACGAACAGATGTTCAAATGCTAAACAATCTTTGAATAACACTAATATGCGTATCTCCCCAAGGTTTGATACTAAAGATGATAAGGATCAATGGCAATAGATCTCGAAAAACCCGAAATAGGTATTTTTGGATTCAAAATAAGTACGAAGAACAAGAGGTTTGATGGTGGGAATGTGAATGGATATAAAATCACTTAGAACAAAACACTATCAAGAGTATGGGCTTGAAATAGGATTCGATACAACTCACGAATACTAAATGTTGCTCGAGACTCAAATAAGGGTTAGAGAAGTCAGCATACAGTCACTTGGCATGTTTTGAAAGGAGTAGTATTCGAAATTGGATGGGGTTGGCAGTTGGATGTACGAGCTTGGGAAGGAGTCCAAAAAGTCTTGCAGTGTTTAGTGAAACACTAAAAGGTTAGCCCATAATTGCTGAGTTCTAAAATCAGTTAGCACTGTCTCTCGGTGTTCTGTCGAATGGTTCTTTGGTCTTGAGTACTCAGTCTTGTGGTCTCTTGGCCCTCAACTAACATTAGACTTGATGCTAAAGGGGTTATCTTCCCCTTTCTTCATTCTTTTGGCTTCAGCTTGGCTTCAGCAAGCATTAATAGGCCTTAACTTCAAACAAGTTTGCCTCGGCTTAAAATTAATCGGAGGCTGATTCCATCAATATCTAATACATTTTTTGTTATTGACTTATGCTCCCATGTGCTTGAAGGAAAAAGCCTAATAAGAAGACTCTTTGGATTTAATCCCAAATCCCAATAAATCTGGAGGGGGATGATAAGAATTAACCTCAAAGTCCTCTTAAGCATACTTAAGCTAAAAGACTTGAGTACATGGGATGAAGAATCCCTCTTCACCCATCTAAGTCTAAAAGAGTTAGATTTGCTTTGCTGACTCAATCTGTTTTTTTGTTACTCAAGCTTTAACCTGATCTTCACTACTTTACCTTTAGCAAAAAACACTACCTAAGTTTCTAAAAATTTGGCCAATCCACCGTTAACGTCCCAAACTACTTTTAAGCTACCCTTGTCAAGTGCTAACCTATTTAGATGCCTCTTTGAGTAAACTAGGACTAACCTAGTTTATGACCTCATAGTGACTCAGCTAAGCAACCTAATGCCAACTGTCTCTGACATTCGCACAATGTACTATTCTAGGAGGATATTCTTTTCACCTTTTATAGAATTTACCCCTTTTTATCTTCTTTCTATTATTTTCTCTTTAAAGGGCATTATCTCTTTTTATTTGGTTGTTGGTGAATTTTGGGATGAAGGAAAAACTTGCAAAAGAAAATGAAATGCTGGTATCAAGGCCAATCCGATGCGGCTACTCTAATGCGTAAGTTAGTAAGGAAAACTTTGTATGAAATTATGTGAGTAAAAATTGTTAAAGAGCTCTTACATAGTTTCTTTCTAATTTTTATAGGTGGTTGTGTCTAAGGCAGTTGTCGGAGTAACTGTTAAGGGACACGCGAAAGTTTTTTAAAATTAGACACTTCTCCTGATATGTAAGGAGAGTAGGTGGTTATGTAATATAAACTGTACTTATAATAATTGTTTGTGTAGGGAACTTGAATTCAGATCAGGAACAGATTTAAAATACTCGGTAGAAATCCCATGTATTATCTATCCAGAGGTATGCAGGAGGGCATGCTTTTTCGGCATATCGGCAGCCGAATGAACGAGTATGTAAAAATGAGTGAAAACTAACTATCACATTTGCCCCTCAATTCCCATGTTCGGAGTATTTGATTACCCTATATATTTTACACTAAAAGTGAGTGGGGGAGTGATTTTTAGATCAATGTCGGCATGTGGAAGTGGATAGATCAATCCCTAGTCGAAAGGTCACAATTTTCTAAACTCCCGCCTGTTCGAAAAAACCCAAAAAATTTGGAGGCAGACATCTATCGTCTGGGTCATCTTTTTGTTATAGGCCTAATAATTTTTTAGAAGTTGTAAGCCGCCAGATTTCTATCATGAGACACGCATCAGCAATTCGTGCCATTACTAAATCAGTGCATCATTACTGTTAGATGCAAATTTGCAGTTCCCGTGGACGAATTGTCCATATATAAGTACTATTCACAATTAGAATTCATTTTTCGAGTTGCATCTTAAACTTCATTTGTTTTCTCATTCTTTAAACTCAAATCTTTGATTGTGTTATTTTCTTTTTTGTACAACCATTTAAGTATGGTTTGCAAAGTTACTTGTCAACTTTCCTCTCCAAAAGGCAATGGAAATGAGGTACTTCCCCCTACCCAAATTAAAGAGCGAGGCGATGTATTTTTTAGGTGATTTCAGCAGATAGTATGGAGGTAAGGTGAGATAAACTTGCTTGGATTAATGAGCTTTTTATAGATAATTATCCTGAGGATAAGGAAGAGAGGTCCTCGATAAGATATCTGTATAACACAATAGCCTATTCTCACGACTCTCTAAAGAGCTACCAGTTCCATCAACAAACTCTTGTCATAAAATTTTTAATCAGTACTGGCGAGACCTTCTTGGAAACATGGAACTTGAGGAGGCTGAGAGATGGGGGAAAGGGTATGTTTCCCTAAAGGAGCACGAGTTCCATTATACTTGAAATATTTGGTTTTTGGGGTTTTACACTTCCCTTTTTCGGCATTTGTTAAGGGCTTTTTCAGTTACTTCAGAGTTGCGCTAAGTATGTTCTCTCACTAACACATATTGGCTTTTAGTGGCTTTTGAGATAGTCTGCAAAGAAGTTGAAGTCAGGGCTATGCCTCAATTTTTTTCGGTTTTTCTTTACTATTCAAGGCAGCCTAACGGGTGGTATTCATTACTACGAGGTATGGGATAAGTTCATGGATAGGTTAGAATCCAAGATTTTTCAAGTGGCATGAAAAAGTTCTTTGTCAATAGTGTCTAATGAGAACTTGGACTTGTAGATCTAATAGACTGAGCTGATACATACAAAGATATAGATCTAATGCTGAATGATGCAACAACAATGAGGAAAATTCAAGAAAAGAGAAGGAATAAAATATTTTCTAGGATGCCGAAAGAATTATACGACATTACGAAAATGGAGACCTAATATTTTTGAAAGAAGGTATGCTATTGAGTTACTGCGTGTCGAGTGTAGCCATAAGAGGAAACCCGGGCTCTAAAGACTTGGGGGGAGAATTGTGGCCTTTAGCCTTACTCGGTACGGAAAATGTAAGTTCATCTTTTTCCCTTATTTATTTTAATTTTTATTTCTCGTATTGTAGATATTGGTATTGGTTTGAGGTGAATCCAGCCAAGCTATACATAGGCCAAGGCTAAAAATACCCAAGGTAGATAAAGGGCGACTCCTCAAAAACTAAAATTTTCGGCCTGCTGTCAAAAAGAACCCAGCAAACGAGGTTACAGGGACGTAGGCGGCAATATAGAAGACCTCCGGTCCTACTGAGAGGTGGAAAGAGAGTAAGAAGACAATGTCGATCGAGGTTATTCGTTCTGAGGAGCCTTCAATTAAGATCATTCAAACATCTGTTGAGTGGGAGGGATGATGAACGTCAGAGACACATCCCAATGAAGGGGGATGAAAATGCCACTACCATAAAAGGGTCATCACTAGCAATTGAGGCGGTGCCAAGTGCTGATAAAAGATTGGAGAAGGAACTTATTGGCCAACCCCTACCAAGAAATCAAGGGCTTGGAAAAAAAGGGTAAAGGAGGCAATGTGGTCGAAAAGCTCTTAGCATCAGTAGTGCGAATTCGTCCCTAATAATGAGGTTGGTGAATACTTCGTCCCTTGTTGAACACCAAATTTTGGATACCCAAATCGGTCTTGGGAGATAGGACAAAATCTTTAGCTTTAATGGAAGGGATTATTCTTTCGAAAGACAGAGATATTGCCAAGAAGGACGTCAAAAAAGGGTTGGTGGTTGCAAAAAAAGGTCCATATCGCGGCCAAAAATGTATGATGTGAGTACCCATAATCATTACTTTTAATTATCGAATCCCTTCGGGTTATAACACATTTCCTTTTTCCAAATGAGTAGCCATATTCTAATGGCTTTGGACGAGGCTGACAAAGAGGCAAAGAAAATTTAAAATCTTCAGTTGTATCCATGTGTTATTCCCATTCATTCTGATTGTGTTAAATGAATTTTCTGCAGAAAGTTGATGATCCATACAATGCATCAAAAGCCCAAATTGTACTAAATTTAAGAATGCAAGGATAACGGCTAAGATGGAGGCGAGAAAAGCCTCTAAGTAGAACTTGCTATTGAGAAGTTGGCACATGACCTCGTTACAATGAAATCTTAAGCCTAAAGGCTAAAATGGAAGATCGTACAAAACTCTGAAGGCCTAAAAGAGGATCTACAGACGAAGGAAAGAGGAGTGTTTAAAGCTTCGGTCGAATATTTATAACGATGAGCGAGGATGAAGATAAGCTTATGATGCAAATAAGGAGTTGGAGACCAACAACTCAAACTTATAGAGTCGTATTACCGGTTAGAGGAAACTGTAAGGAGGGACCATCAGTTGAAGAGGCTCTCGATATAGTCACTTCCAATCGACAACATGAGAGGCTTCTATGGGAGAAGTTGTTGGAGTGGGGTCTAAGTGGGAAGAGAGGAGCCCTTTAAGCTTCACCTGATTACGATCTCTCTTGTCTTGACTTTATTGACGTCGATGACAAAGTCAGTTGTGCCAACGAGAAGATGGGGGCAATGAGACAGGTGCCGGGAGTATAAATCAAGGTAACAATGGAAGCTAATGCTGAGGAAGTTACCCGTTCTGAGAGCCCGGTTGCGAAGAAGCCCCAACCATTAATCTAAAAAATCACTTCTACTGAATCTGAGAATAGGCCATTAGGATTTCTATTGTAATGGCTCATTGTGTTCTCATGTAGTTATTAATCAAAATATCTTTAAGACAGTGCCAAGTATTTGTAACCTTTTTGAGCAATAATACTTTACTTAGGAGCCACTAATACATTTAATTCACATACTACACTTTTACAGCATGTATAGTATATGTGGGATTACTTTGCGTTTTTATTCTCAGCATATTTTATTCCAAAAAACTATTGTTTCTCGACATGTTTTATTTCACATGCTATATGTTTCTCAGCATGTTTTATTTCACATTTATTTGTTTCTTAACATGTTTTATTTCGTTACCATTGTCTTTGTAGATAGTTCGTTAGTTGTTTAAGGAGTAGACCAGCCACATTATTCGGTCGTAAGGTTTATTGTATAGTTCATTAATCGATTAGGCTTGAACCTAGATAAGTTCATTTCCCATGCATCATAAGAACTCTTTAATTGGGACAATCATAGTGAAAACAAACATAATGAGACTTCAATATAATTCTCACAAGTAAGTTTTTACAGTCTTACAAACAAGTTGGATATTGCTAAATGAGTAGTGGTAAAAAATCATCTGTAGATTAATTGAATTATAATTTCCAATTCTTGGTGTTCTAGTTTGAGGGATGAAAGATCCATAAAACCCTTTTCTATTCTATTGACCCCTTTACCAATGACTTCTCGGTCTTGATAGGGTCATCCTAATTTACTCCAAGGTTTCCTTGAATCACTTGCATGTTAGTAGCTTCCATCTTACGGGCAAACCGCATTCCCGGTTAGAAATCCTTGTGCTTCCCCTTTTTTGATTGTAATCACTTGTCGCTCTGGTGCAAATACCTTTCTTTTTTTTGGACCACCTTTATGTTTTGGATCAATCTAAAGCTTGTGTGCTATACTTCTATCAGGATACTCGGCATGTCTAAAGGAGACCGTTTCAAACACGTCGGTGTTGGCATGCAAAATAGTTGATCAAACTTTACCGAGGGGTCTATTAAACAAGGGTTTTACAATTCTCATTATTTTCCTAGGTTGGTCCCCTAAAGGAATTTCCTCAATATTACTCTTAGCATTCTCTATGCCAATTGACTTGCCTTCCCGGGTAGGTTTAAAAATTGAAATACTTTTCTTGTCTCAAGGCCCTTATGTACAAGGATTGTGTCAATTGCTTATCCCATTTGCACAGCCTACTCCGTAGAATTAGGGAACTTGGCCTTAAAATGTGCAGTTGAAGGAACAATGCCAAATAGATGTTAGAAATAACCATCCCTTATCATGTTTATAAGGGGAACCAACTTTTTAATAAAAAGAAACTCTACTTTATCCTCTATTAATGTGCTTGTCATTACCGATCTGTATCGACAAAGAAATAACTCCGACCCACTTAGACGAATTGATTGTTGAAGGGATAGAGATCATACTTGAAAGACCGTAGTTGTGCTTTGACCTTAGGCCTCATTTAGTCAAAGGCATGCTGAAAAATGATGTCAACTAAAACTTTCTATGTCAACAAGAATCTTCTTGACTTCAAAGTTCGTGACTCTTGCATTGATGACGAGCGCGTCATCGTACGGCCTTTGGATGCCCTCAAAATATTCCTCTCTGAAATATTATGGTATTATCGATCCAAAACTTTTTTGTTTTGAACATTGCAACGTAATCTTGCATTAATTGAGTTCGAAAAGCTCAATTGGCCTATAGTAGGTTCGCTAACAACGGGTGTTAAAACACTCCATTAGGTGCTCTTCTAAAAATTTACGTCCCTTGCATCTCTTACGGCTTTTGTTAGCCATGTGTCATTCTCTTATTCCTTACGTCTCCTTTGATACAGGGTTTTCGATATTCTTGGCATCATACGTTAAGAACTTGCGCAAGTGCCCCTGTTGGATTGCAAATTTTAATTGTATTCTTGAATTGAACGTACTCATTTGTATTGTAACCTTTGTCATGGTGGAAAACACTGTTACTTATTTAGAGCTTCTCCTTAAGGGATTCCATCTCATTCTTTCGGGCTATTGGAAGATGCCTTTCTCTCTACGTACCTCCCTCAAAATGTCTGAGATTAGACAATTGATAAGCATATGAGATGAATATGTCGGGATCCCCGTTCTCTTCCTCTTGGCATCTAAGCTATGGCCATTCGTGTTGAGTCTATCCTTCACACTTTTTTGCTTATCATTCTTTCCATCTCCCTTTTCTTTGATTAGCTTCTCACCGCACCTTTTTGTTGTCTTCTTGGTGGATGTATGAGGTGGCTTTAGCCTTAAATTAGAAAAAAAATTTTTTTGGGTTGTTCTTTTTCAAGAACTTGAAAAAGTCTCCATGGGGCTTGACTTGTCAAATTTCATCATTAAAGGCCATACTCATATCTAGTTCTGGGATTTGGTTTTATCTTGGCCATAAAACTAGCCAAATAATCCTTGATTGACTCGTTGGACTTCTGTTTAATTTGGGGTTAAGGATGGAAGAGTCCTTAATGGGAAGTTTGTCGGCAAGGAAGTGTTGAAGAAACACTTATGCTAGCTCATCAAAACATAAAATGTATTTGGTTTCAAATGTTTGAACCATGTGCTGGTTTCATTCCTCAAAGTTGAGGGAACGACTTAACAGGCCACTGTGTCGCTTAAACCTTGAAAACTTGGCTAATGTACGGTAGTACTCCAAGTGGTCTTCAGGGTCTTTATCCCATCATAAGTTTTGAATTTAGGGTAGCTTACTGTATGAGGTATCACTTTTTCCCAAAATCTCTAGAAAGAAAGGACTTTTCTTGATTTGGAATTGCTTGGTCGCTGAAATTTAAGGGTATTGACATGTGAGGGTCCTATATGATGCACTTGTTGCGATTGCTTGCCTTTATTAAACTTCTTGAAAGAAGGAGCCGAAGGTCTTTTTGATAACTTCAGCTTGCTTTTTTGGCAATTCAATTGAATAAATTTGAATTATCGGTATTGTTGGAAATCATAATAGCCATGCTCTTTGTTCTGGTTCGAAGGGAATAATGAAGAAGATCAATGATCTATTTATGTTTTTTGTTTAACTGGGAAATTTTTCCTTAGCTAAATTAAGACAAAGTTACTCAATTTTAGTAGTCATTGCTCATCAGCATGCTGACTGCCCCTTCAAGGTATTGGGAGAAAGTATCAACACTTGCACTTCTGAGATGAAGTGTTATTGGTGAATTTGGGATGAAGGAAAATCCTTCAAAAGGGGAATAAAATGCTTGGTACTGGGGCCAGTTCGGTGGGGCTAGTTCGATACCTAAGTTAATTTGGTTAACTTTGTATGAAAAGTATGTGTGTAAAAAGGTATTAGAGAGCTCTTATAGAGTTTCTTTCGAGTATTTGTAGGTGGTTGTAATATCTAAAGGCAGTTGTAGGGTAAACTGTTAGATACGTGGATGTTTGTTGATTTAACACCTCTCTTGATATGTACGGGAGAGCGGGCGGTTATATAATTATAACCGGGCTTATAATAATCATTCGCGCCATGGACTTGAATTCAAACTAGGAATAGATTTATGCTACTTAGTAGAAATGCCGTGTATTATCTATCCAAGGTATGCTGAGGGATTTGACTATTTGGCATATCGGTGAACCAAATGAATAAGTATGTCAAATGAGAAAAAAATGACTATCAATAATTAGTTAATCACTTTTAATTTTTCCTAAAAAATAGCTGGGTTAAAAATACCCATACTATAATTAGTTGCAAACATCATCTTCATCATCTCACATTTATACTTTATTTTCCCTGTGTAATTGTTCTTGCCCCTTTCAAGTTCATTTTGCAATTACTCTTATTTATTTCCTTGACCCAAAAACTAGTGGCAATGACTATTTTGTTAGTTATATGTCACATCAACTATGTTATGTGGTTTGTGAGTGTTCTTAGGTAAATAATATTTTTTATGCAACTTTACGAGTTTACTTAATCTCAACCTTTCCTACCCAATTTTCAAGCCATAGCCCTACTTTTGACCCACCTCGATTTTCGTTTACCTTGTTAGTCCTTAGTCTACATATCACACCTATTGCTAAGATCCTCTTTGCAAAATGTGAGTCAAAAAAAGAAGTCTTGCCATTTTTTTATCACTTTTTGAAAAATAGCTAGGCCTATAATCTATAAATGGAAGATGGGCTCTTGGTAAGGATTCAAAACCCTTGTGTTGATAAATAATTTTAGTTAAGGCCCTAAGCCTAAGCCGATCCACTTGAAGTATGGGCTTAGTTGTTTTTGCTTAGTTTGACTTGTTTGGTTGGTCTAAACTACACTTCATTATGACCCTCTTCACCAAAAGGCTCACTTAGCCAAAACTTGTGCATATCTCAAATAAGAGCTTATTAGAACAAAGAATATAAGGGGATGCCCCCTTTCCCCTTACCCTCTCCCCATGAACTAGGTTAGTGAAGCCTAGCACAAGTAATCAAGTATTTAAATTATGATAAAGGGTGCAATGGTTTGACAGTTATTATACCCAGTAATTGCAAACCCTCCCCTCACTTCCATAAAGTTAAGTTATGGTCTAAACATTACAATGATTACTTGGAGATGGTTAAACCTAGTCTTTATAAATAAAAGAAAAAAGGCCTATGGTAAGCTCTTTTTGCCACTCTTTACCTCTCACTTATAGCAATTCCAAAACCCTCCTTTCTCTTACATTTGTAGTAATCACATTAAAACTTGGACACTTTACATTAAGGTCTTAGGCTTAGATGTTATTAACAAAACATTAAAACTAGATGCAAAGGGGTTAGTCCAACAATGTGACCAAAACTAAAAACATGCCTCTCTTCAACATTCTTTATGGCGCAGCCTTTTGCTCTTGACTTACTCATAGCCATTTACCTAGAGTGGCTTGGGTGGGTTTTTGGTTTATTTCCAAAGGTTACCAAATAGTGGTGATATATCATTATAGAAGTTAATTATTTTAAAAAAATTGTAGAAGCTAGAACTATTGGAAAGAGTGTTAAAGCATTCATAATCAGCTCCATATTAATGAGATTTTGAGTTCTATATGCTCTAATTATAGATAATGGCACTCAAGTTGACAATCAGAGGGTTAGTGATTTCTATGAGAAGCACTATGTTAGAATTCACTACACATCTATTACCTATCCACAAATGGATAAGTAGAGCCGTAAAATGGTTTACTCTATAGCCTCAAAGAAGAGTGGGGGTATGTGCTAAAGAGAAGTAGGCTAATGAACTTTCCACAATCTTATGTAGGTATCGAAGTACTAATAGGATTTTAACAGTGAAAACAATTTTTGTTTTGGCCTTTGATTCAAAAGTTGTCCTTCCTATTAAGCTCGAGCTCCTAAATGTCCGAACTTTAATCCCTTAGTATCATTTGGTTCAATTAGATTGATCTTCATGTTAATCTTAACACTTTTGAAGAAACTCATAATCTAGCAAAAGTACAAGTAGCTGCTAAATAAATACAAGGTTACTTGATATTATGCTAAAAAAAGTTAAGCATAAGGTCTTCTAGCTTGGGACCTAATACGTCGAAAGCTCATTGCCTTGGGTTGAGAGAAGG
>JAMXBC010000808.1:0-13550 GCA_024138005.1 Lumnitzera racemosa | reverse complement strand
AGTATTGATACTTGAGGCAAGACCCTAAAAAAATCTTGCCCTGATTTTTTTTTATCTCTTCCTCTCATTACATTTTTTTTTGTCTTATTTTGGTTAAAATTTTAAGTTTTTAAGTGAAAAAAATTTTTAAATTTTATAATAACAATTCACCACCCTCTTAATTGTTTTTTCAAAACCAAAAATTTTTGGCACCTATGTATGAAACAAGCAAGCAACCCCCATCTTTTTTATTAATGAAATTTTAAAAAAATGATGCCCCCCAAACAAAATTTAAATTTATTTAAAACTAACTAGTTTTTTTTTTGTCTAACCGACAAAATTGTTTTTAAAAGAAAAAAACAAATTTAAACTAAATTGTAGCAATTAATTAACTAACAACAATTAAGTTTCAATTATAAAAACTAAACAAGAAAGAAATTTAAAATTTTAAACTTTTAAACTAAGATTCAATGTCGAAACCTAAATTTACTTTCCCTAGAATTAAATATGAAATTTTTTTACTAAAGAAAAATTTCTAACTAAATCTTTAAATTTTTCTTGACAAAGAATTTTTTTTTTAAACCCAAATATTTTTCTCAAGTTTAAAAAACCCTAATTTTTATTTAAATTTAAATAGAATCTCTTCTCAATAGTAAAATTTAAGGATACATTAGAACACTGCAAATTTTCTTAAAAAAAAAACAATAATGATTTAGAAAGATTTTTTTCAATCAATCTCTAAACTTGCGAAAACCCTCATCAATTTTACCTAGGGTCTAATTATACAAGAAATCTCTCCCTTTCTCTTGGACCAAAATAATTTTTTTAGACTAGCAAACTACAGAAATATTAAAACTAAAGCACTTAAAAAACCATAATTGAAAAAAAAAAATAAAAAAACTAAAGGGTCTTCCTTTAATCTAATAAAAACCAAAAAGTCACCCGGGAGATTTAAGGGTTTCCCCAAACTTAGATACAAAAGATTTTTTTTCTATTCACAATAAAAGGAATCGTTGCTTTCTTTTTAAAGGAAAATTAAAAGGGAAAAAGTCATGAAATTTAATGAAAAATTCTTGAAGCTTGAATTCTTTAAGCTCCTTACTCTCTTTTAATTAGCCCTTAAAGGTTTTTTCCCCAAAAAGTTAAGCAAAAGGATTTTTGTCCAAAAATCCCTTAAAAAAAGCCTTTAAAAGAAGATATAAAATTAGGGGGATTGCAAAATTTTAAAATACCCCCCAGTGAAATGACTGGGATCACTTCGTTGTGTCCCTTTCTAAGCTTCCCTTTTTATTCCCCCGCCCCATCAAATCTAGGAATTTAGGTTTACCTAAGAAAACGGTTGGGGCCCCTTGAGTCATGTCACCTTTTTAATCCCTGCCTTAAAAATTGCTCAAAATTTATCACAAAAAAAATGAACAACACCCGGCAATTTTTCTCCCTATCTATCCCTTTAAAACTTGATAATTTTCCCCCCCATTTTATCTCTGATTTTGAGTGAAACTTGTTTCTATTTCTTGTTTTTTTTCCACCCAATCGTTAAAAAAAGTCCCAAACCCCAAAGATTTTTATTTTTTTAATTAAGTATTTTTTTTTCTTTAAATAAACTAAAATTTAAGGGAAAGTTTTTAAAAAACCCACTATCAAAAAATAAAGAAATTTTAAGAGTTTATCGATATTTAGAGTAAGGGACCCTTTTTGTAAAATTTAAATATAAGATCCAATGGCAGAAAAAAAATTAACTACCCAAAGGGCTAATAAATTCCCAAATTTAAAAAATGGAAATAATTTTTGGCCCTATTGAAAAATATAGATGGAGACCTAAAATTCAAGCCACATTTTTACAATCATGGGATATTATAAAATTTTGGGGGCCTTTTAGATTAGAGGCAAGGTAGTTTCCTAAAGTTTAAAAAAGGAAAGTTTACACAAAACCCAAAAAGGCCCCTAAAAATCTTTTTGCCCCTCTACAATAACAAATTTCCCAAAATTCTTTTTAAATTATCGTCACTAAAACTCTAAGGAAAGGGGGGATACTTTTTGAAACTCAGGAAGGAACAGTCCCAAATTATAGAAAAACGTTTTGATTCCCCCCTTTGTTTGCAAAAAAACAAATGTTTCAAGTTAAAAGATGGAGAGAAAAAAAAAAGTTTCCCTTCACCAAGCTCACAACTATTAAAAAAAAAAATGCCCTTCATTTGGGAAAAAAAATTTAAAGAAGCTAATGTTATAGAAAGTGCAAACATTTTTCCATGGATTTAGGATGTAAAGAAGACTGCCTTTAAGGGGGCCTTTTAGATAAAAGAAAAACTAACTCTCTTGTACTAAGGAGTAAGCTTAAAAATTTATGAATAAAGGCTCCCCAAACAGAGAAGTTTTACCCAAGACTCAAAAAAAAGACTTTGGTTTTAAAAAGCAAAAAAATTTGTTTAAGACTTAAAACAATGAGCGTTTTAAGTCATAAGAAGGAGATATTCCCTCCTAGCAGACAACCAGTTGAATTCAAAGTTTAAGAGGAAAGACTTTTTAAGCACAAAAATTTTTTAAATCAAACAATTTAAATTTAGGATGCAGGTAAAGGATATAAAAAAAGAAAAGAAGAAAGGAAAAAGAATAAACCCAAGTTATGAGTGTAAAAATTTAGGACCATAAAATTTTATGTCTTTTTTGGGAAGAAAAGGGAAAAAATTTCAAAAAGAAGAGGGCCCTAAGGGCTACCTAGAGTGTTTTAGATAATCAAAACTAAAAATAAAATCTTGTGAAGATAAAGAAGGGGGGGGAAAAAAATTTTGTCTTGAGGGCCCTTTTTTCGAGGAAAATTTGAATCTGAATTGAATCTCTACCTAAAATTTTTTAAAATAGAGATTGAAAAGAGAAACAAAAAGTACAAATCAAAACCCAATGCTAAGACTCTAATTTGGAAAACGAGATTCAAGCTTTAAAAAAATAAAAAAGAGGCCTTAATCCCAAACTTATGTAAATTTTAAGTAAAGGAGATAGATTACTCAAAAACGAATGGGGTTTTTTGAAGAAAGAAAAAAAGGTTTTTTGCAAAGAAATCATATTATGGTTTTTGCTCAAATATGAGAATGAGGTTTTGAAGAAAAAAAGAGGATGTTTGCAAAGAAAGATCAATTGTGAAGGATGAAACCCAATGCTTCCCAAACCAAAGTTGAAGAATTATCCAAATTCGAAACAATTAATTTTAAATTAAGTTTGTTGAAATTGAAAAAAAGTTTCAAATTTTAAATTATCTGGGGCCAAAAGGATAAATCATCTAAAGTAAGTTTGGGGGGATATGAGATTAGCCAATGCCAAAATCCCTTCATCTAAAATTGTGTTTGTGAAAGCTAAAATAAAAAACCCAAAAGAACCCAATAGCTTAAAAAATTAAAAAAGGGAAAAAAAGTAGGGGAATTGGTATAAAAAGGGTACCAAAAAGAACCAAAAACCCAATTAAAAAGGAAGTAAAAGGTCCCCTTAAACCCAAAAATTTAGAGAAAAAGGAGGCAAGTATAGTTCGCTTCATCAAAAGCAGTTTTTTTTTTTTTTGTAAAAAAGTGGGTCAGATAGAAAAACATTTTTTTTTTTAAAAATCTAAAGGGTTTATTTTAATCTCGAGTAAAAAATCAAAGCACAAGCTTGTTTTAAAAAGGACCTAACGCGGGTTTCGAAAAAAATTTTTAATCTTTTTGATAAATGTAAGAATGTGAACCCAAATTTTTTAGGGAAACCTAGTATCCTGACAGTGTTTTCCCCTACAAAAGACTGGGGGAAAGCTTTGCTATTCATCAACATATTTGGGAAGGAGAAAAGACATGTCCCCATTTAGAGAAAAGGGAAAAGGGGGTAGAATAATTAATACATACAAATAGTTTTTTCCCCCCCCTTCCCTTTACTAAAAAATGTTTATGTTTTAAAGGCCCTAGGGCAAAATTTTAACTAAGAAACAGTCAATTTTTGTAAATAATAACAAAAATTAATATTTGAAAAGGAAAGCTTATTCTAATGATAAAAATCCAAATCCTTATTTTTGGGAAGGGCTTTGAAAAAAGTAATGTATATAAAGAAAAATCCACTAAGGTTTTAACTAAAAAATGTTTTTTAACCAAGGGGCTAATAATGCTTCCCTTTTGGGCAAAAAAAAGGGTTGGGCCCTTAAATTTTTTCCTCAACTTGAAAACCTTTTTAAAATAACTTGGAAATACGATTTACCAAAAAATTAACAAAAAGAAGATTTTCCATTGTGTTTCTTGTTTAAAAATAAAATTGTGTCAAACCCCTAAATAAGAAGAAGAAATTAATTTCTCTAAAAATAGACCCTTAAAATTTCTTCACCTAATCTATTTAGCCCACTCAAAAAACAACCCTTTTGGGGAACAAATACAATCTTTTTTTTTATTCGTAATTTTTTCAAGGTATACTTGGGTTTGTTTTTAAAAACAAGATGATTTTTTTAAAAAAATTTTAAAAAAATTTATGATTATATAACATTTTTTTAAAAAATCATGGTATTGCCCCAAAATTTTTTTTCTACCCCCTAAAACTCTCCCAATAGAAATGGATTTGTTAATTAAAAATTGCCCCATCCAAGAGATGCCCAAACCCCGTTAAAAAATTTGGGTGAAAGTAAGTTCTTTTGGTTAAAGGCTATTTCCCCCAACATCTAAAATTAAAATAGAGTTCATATAAGCCCTTCCAAAATAAAACTCAAAATGAACTTTATAAAGGAAAAAACCTACGGGCTAAAGTTTTTTCCATACCCCTTGGTTTCAAATTTTATGCAAAAAGAAGTAGTGCTAATTTAAAGGAAAATTAAAAAGAGAAAGAGAAACCCTTTTTTCCTGGGAAATATTCCTTAGAAAAAAAAGCTTTTCGAGTCTATAATAAATCAACTGAAGTAATAGAAAAATCTATTAATGTAAAATTCTATGTGATTTAGGGAAAAAAAAAGGCCTATGAAAAATACCCCACTAATAATAACCCAAGAAAAAATTGGGAAAAGAAATTGCCTTAGAATGTATAGAAGCTTCTAAGAACAAAACTAATCTTTTAGCCCTTTCCCAAAAGGGAAAGGGTAAAAAGAATTTGTAAAAAAAAATTCGACCAAGATTTAGAAATTTTAAACCTTCTCATCCTCCCAAAATTTAAAATAATCAGAGATTTTCAAACAAATTTTCCCAAACATAATCAAAAACTACAAAACATATCAATCTTTTTGCATGTTATTTTAATAAAAACCCAACCCCTATTAAAATTTTCTTTAAAAAACAAAAACGGGTTTAAAAGTAATGTAAGAAAAAATGAACCCAATTTCATAGAAACCAAATTTGGCCCTTCAATCCCAAAAACTACTAATAAGACAAAAATTTTGGAATTTAAGTAGGTTTTTTAAAAAAAAAAAAACTAAAGAAAATAGCAAATTTTTAAAGAAAAAAAGGGCTTTTTTGGGGGCCCAAAAGGGCTATTCAAAAGAAAAAGGGGCTAAAATTGATAAAAAAAACCAACTCCAGGCTAATTAAACATTCTTCTTCTTTTGCATAGTTTTTTTAAGATTTTTAAATTTTTTCAAAGGGATGTGAAAAGCACTTTCTATACAAGTATATCAATAAAGGGTTTAAATATAGAACAACCGCTAAAATTTGAAATCCTTTTAAAGGGAAAAATCATTTTTTCCCCAATTTAAAAAAAGGTTTATAGGGCCCCAAAACAACACCTCGACTTAAGATGAACGATTTAGTGATTTTTTATTAAGAATGGCTTTATTTCCGGGGAAAAAACAGTACAAACCTTTTTAAAGCATTTAAAGGAGATTTTTTAAAATAAAATTTAGTTAAAGCATCATCTTTATTTTTAAAAAATGAAAAATTATTATAAAAAATTTTCTAAGATAAGCGGGCCCAAAATTTTGAAATGTTAATGAGGGAAAAATTAATTTTTTTTCGGGGTTTCACAAATCAAGCAAACAAATAAAGGCATTTTGAATCAGAAAAAAAAACCACCAGATTATAAAAAAGTTCAATTTTGAGAGTCAAAAGGAGAATCAACTTTAATGAACACATAAACAAGGTCACATTTAAATCTTGAAGGCAAAAGGTAAGGGGAAAAACTCTTTTCAAAATCCCTTTGGATCTTTAAAAATTTTAACAACTTCAAAACCAAACCCATTTTTTTTAATGTTTGCTTATGTGCATGTTTTAAAAGGGTTCCCCAAACTGAAATGCTTTCCCCTACTTTTTAAAAGAATTTTTAAAAGTTTTTTATTAAACATATTTTTAAGCTAGGAAACAAATATCCAAAGAATCAAAATACGTTTTTTTTGGGATATTTAAATGTGGATTATGCTGGTTTAAAATTTGAAAAGAAAAGAAAATTTTTAAATATTTATAAATTTTTAGGTACAAATTTAGTTTTTTTCCAAGAAAAAAAATTCTTTTGCCTTATCACAACTAAAGGGGAAAAAATATACTTAATTTGGGAAAATACTTGCTTAAATTTTATGAATAAAAAACAAGTTTTGGGTTTTAACCCAAAGATTAAAAAAAATTAATCCCAATTAAATGGATAACACAAGTACATTAATCTAACAAAAAATCCCATAAATCATTAAAGATCAAAGGGGCATATAGAAATTAAAACATCACTTTCTTAGGGATCATGCACCAAATGTAACATTTTGTTGATTTTTTTGTTTTTCCAAACCAAAAAACTTGGGGGCCCCCAAAAAAAATTTTCCCTTTTTTTGGGGCTAAATTTTAAAAAATAAATTTTTTAATTTAAATTAAAATTTTTTAATTTTTTTCCCCCCAAATTACCCAAAAATGTTTTTCCCTCTCCCAAATTGGGGCATTTTTTCCTTTTTCCCCCAAACCTCCCCCCTAACTTTTTAAAATAACCCCCTTTTAAAATTTTTCCCTCTCAAAAAAAACCGTTCCCAAAAAATCAAAAATTTCCTTTTAAAAAAACCAAGAAACCTCCCCCGGAAAAACCCTTTAAACCCCCCTAAAAAAAAAAAAAAATAAAATTTTTGGGGGGGAAAAAAGGGGAAAAAAGGGGGGGGGAAGGGAAAAAGATAAAGGGTTTGTGTTCCAAAAAAAGAAAAAAAAAGGGTAAAAATTTTAAAGGGTTGAAATAATGAGACACCCACAAGAACCCAACAAAACCCCAATTTGAAGAGGGTTTTAAACCTTATGAGAAAAAAAAAGAAAAGGGTTTATGACCCCTTCTTTTTTTTTTCCCTGTTTTTCCCCTTTTAAAGGAATAAATTTTAACAAAAGTAAATTTTTGGACAACTTAAGCTATTTTAGGGTTGCTAAATATTCAAGAAAAATGTGAACATAGATTTTTTGAAGGAGTTTTTAAAAAAAATTAGGTGTTATTAAAAAACGAAGTGCTAAAACTTCAATTCTTTATACAAAAATAGAGATAAAAAAAGGATGATTTTAAAAGATTATTTTTGGGCTAAAAGACCCTTTGCTGGAATGTGAATTAATGAGGTAAAAAAAACCCCATTTAAAGAAAAGAATGAAGGAAAAATAGGGGGATTATGTAAGATAGCTTAAATTTTTAATTTTCAACTTGGCCCATTAAAATCCCTTCATAAGGCATAAAAAAAATTGGTAATTTTTAAACCCCCAAAAAAGGGGACAAATTTTCTGAGAAAGCTTTTGGGGGATGGGAATTATAATTTTTGGGGTATCTTGAATTGGAAAAAAAATTTAGATAAGCGACAAAGCCCCTAAAGGGAAAGGGTAAGAGCAAATTACATTCCCCATGGGAAATTTCAAGGTTAAGGTGTAAAAACCTTAGGGAGTGAATGATATAAAATCCCTTTTAAAAAAGATTTGGGAGAGGTATTTTCCCCAAAGGAAGGAAGGTAAAAAATTTTATCCAACATTTTAAATGATGAAACCCCTATAAGTAAAACCCGGCAAAAAAAAAACTTTTTTGTGGGGTAAGAAATGAGAGTAGGATTAAGGGGGGGCATTTTTGGGGAAGAGGAGAACCCCTTTTATAGAAGGTTTTCAAAAAACGAAAAAAAAAAAAAAGATGAATCCCATTTTCTTGGGTTTTTTAGGATCCTTTTTCGTCAATCACAACTAAAATGAGGGAAAGGGAAAAGTAAAGGGCAAAGTAGCAACATTTCTTGACAAAAAATCGCAACAAAAATTCACTTTTAAAAGGGTTTACTTTAAAATTTTTATTAAAAAGGAAAACTTAAGAATTTTAAGAAAGGGAAAAACCCAACCCACTTCTAACAAAAAATTTTTCTGAAATTAGTGGTTTTACTAGAAGGGACAATTTTCTCCCAAAAATTTTGTGATGTAATAATTTAAAAAAATGGGGGAAATTTTTGGAATCAAGTTTTTGCTTTTAGGTGATTTTTTGAAGTTCCCAAAAAGGGGGGCACATATATTGACAACCAAACGAAAAGGGATGTTAAACAAACAATTTTAAATCAAAAGCAACTAAAACTTAATTTTTTCAAGTAACAACTTGATGTTTGTTTCGGCAAAGCTTTGTTTTTTTAATTTAAATTTTACGCCAAAGCCTTGAAGAACTTCCACAAAAACTTAAGGATTTCACTTTTTTCCAAATACCCTAACCCTTTTACAACTTATCCCTCCATTAGAAAAAGTTGTTATCTTGAGAAGAACCCCTAAGCTTTCTCAAAAGAAACCCTTTCCCCAATCCCTTTTTTTAAACCCACCTTTTTTTAAAATTTTTACCTTTTTCCCCAATCAAAAAAAAAAAGTCTAAAAATAGTTTTTGTTTAGGTTTTTTTGCTCAATTCCCAGTTTCACCAAAAAAAGGAAAAAAAAAAAGGGGAAAAAAAAAAAAGGGGGGGGTATCCCTACTCCTTTTTAAAATTTTTATTAAATTGATAAGTGAAAAAGACTAAAAAAGATAAAATAGTCTCTAAGGGGGGGCGAGAAGGTGAGTAACAAAGAGGGGGAACCTCTATAAAAAACTTTTCCAGGAAACTTCTTATTCTTCTCTCTCATTACATTTTATTTTTTCTTTGTTTGGTTGTCAATAATTCTACTGTTACAATTCTTTAAAAATTTTTTTTAAACATTAAAATTTTTTTCGGGTTTTTTTTTATAAAAAAAAAATTTAAAATTTTTAACAAACAATTCAAACCCCTCTCTTAATTGGGTTTTAAACAGGACTAACAATTTGACTTTCCCCGCTTCGGGTAAAAATTTCACTTACCAAAAATTAGTCAAAAAACACTAAAAATAAATTTTTAAAAAAAATTAAAAAAATTAAAGGGGGGTCTTAATGCCAATAGTCTAGATTGTTTGTTTTAGACTTATTAACAATTAAACACTTTATAAAAATTTGAAAAAGAAAAAAAGGGGAAAAAAAAAACTTCCAACAAAAATCAATACGAGAAAATTTTTCAAAGGATGAATAGATGTATTATACATTTTCTCAAAATTATGATGCTTAGAGAACAAGGGTAAGGGGGGGTTGGGGTAACGTATACATTTTATTAAGGTACAAAGTATAGGTAACTCTCTACAATTTGTTGAAAATTATACTTGATTTCAATTTTTTTTACATCTTTTTTTTGTGAAAAGAACCTTTTTCCCAAAATAGATTAACTAGAAACATAGTTTTCCAGGCGTTTAAAAGTAATTGAGCAAATTGTGTAATTGAAAAATTAAGAACTTGAATTTGGGTTAATTTTAATCCAAAAATTTAAAGGGGGGGCCCTGTCTCTTAAACATTGAATAGAAATTTTTTGGCAATATAGGGTTGTTTTTTTTTTAAAACAATGCAAATTTAAAATAGTAGTTTGTCCTTAATTTTTTTTTTATTGAAAAATATTTTGCTTAAGGACAAGAAAATTAAAAGTTGCGGGTTTGTTTTAATTTAAAATTTTAAAAAATTTTAAAAATATTTTTTTCTAATTTATATTTTCACAAAATTTTATATTTTTCCTTTTTTAAAAAGAAAATGAGTGGATCTAAAAAAATATCATTTGAAGAAATGGAAACCAGAATTAATTCAAAGGCTTACATTTGTGTCAATTAATTTAAACGAGTCAAATTTTATTTCCAAAAGCAAGCCCAAACCCCCCGAGGTTTAAATTTCAATCCAAGGAAAATGACCAATTTATGCTATTTAATTTTGGGCCCGATTCCAAAAATTTAAACATAATCCACGTATAAATTGAAAGTCAAACAGAATTCCCAAAATTCCATCCTAATTAGCATGTCTAGCAAAATTGATGAACCATTTTTTTTTAGCCTCTACATGAATCCTAAAATTAAAACCAAGCATTCATGAAGTTATGAAACTTGTGAAATTAAATTTCCCAATTCCCGTGAATGTCCCATTCCCCTGTTTCCAAAAATTTTAAATAAGCCCAACATGTCAAATCATCCCCAACAAAAACCCATAAAGATATTGATTCGATCCCAGGGAAAATTTATTTCCTTGTATGATAAAAATTTTAGTAATTTAAGGGCAATTTGAAATTGAAAAATATTAAGGAAAAACCGGGAAAATTTGGAAGAGAAGATTTTAAAATTTTTTAATGTTTTTTAAAAACCACAAAGAAAATAAAAAATCACCTATAAATTTTGTTGGAAACCACTCAGAAATATTTCTAATAAGACATTAGAATCAAAAAACCCAAAAAATTAAAATAAAAGTAAAAAAAAAAATAGAATTTTAAAAAATAAAATTTTCTTTTTAAATAGTAAGATAAATTTAAAACAATTTAAGAGAAAAAAAAAAAAAAAAATTACGCATGGTAGAATAAAAAAAAATATATTAGGATTAAATTTCCTAAAAATTAAAAAGGAAAAAAAAAAAGGGAAAAACCAAATTACTCTTAGTATAAAATAAATAGTAAAAAAATAAAAACTAGATGTAAAAAGTAAATATAAAAAAGGTTTAAAATAAAAAAAGTAAAAAAAGCTTTAAATAAAAAGCATGATGGGGAAATTAAGGTCATGTCTACTATATGGGGGAAAAATCATCCCTTTAAAATGTTTAGGAAGATAAATTTTTAATATAAAAAAAAAAAATTAAAAAAAAATTTAAATTTTAAATATCAAAATATGATAAGATACCCTAAAAAATATCATAAAAAATTTTGAAAAATTTTCCAAACAACCCAAAAAAATGGGGAAAAATGTCTCAATATATCTCTAAAATACTTAGAAATTCTAAAAAAATAAAGGGGAAAATGTTTGGGAAAAAAAAAAAAAATATTAGACAAATTTAAATTTAAAAGGAATAACTTCTTTAATAAATTTCCTTAAAAATCTCTAAAGGTAAAAAATTAAAAAAAATTTAACCCAAAACAATCACCTTCATAGTAATACGTTTTTTAATTTTTTTGGGAAAATTTTTAAAAAAAAAAAAAATTAAAAAAAAAAATGAAAAACCCGCAAAAAACCCGCTATAAATAGTGCCCTCTACTTCCCGATTTTCCCCGAAAGCGTTGTTAGCTCCCAAAATTAAAAGGGGGGTTCCCCTCTCTATTTGAGAAACCTTCAAGGGAAGCCAAAAACCAAGTGTGGAAAAGGTGGCCGAAGGTAGTGGGTTTTTACTTTTAGAGTTTTGGTTTCAAAAGTTCTAAAAAATTCATTTCTTTTCCTTTAAAACTCTATTTTTTTTTGGGAAATTTAAAAATCTACTTTTATTTTTTTCTTTGAATTTTTTTTGCGTATTAGTATTTTTTTTTAATTTTTGGAAGTTTTTTTCTTTTTTTACCCAAAATATCTAGTTTTAAAGAAAATCTATAAAACCCTATTTTATTAGCTTCCAAAATTGCCAAAATCTTTTTTCATGCTTTTTTTATATTTTAAAATGACCTTTTTGGTTTCCCTCCATAATAAAAAATTTTTTACTTTTTTAAAATTTTCTTTCTATTTTTTTCCTTAATTTTTTTTAAAAAAATAATCAAATATATGATAATTGTATAAAATACATATAAATTTTTGAAAATGCTATTAAATATACCCAAATATAAACTAATTTTTTTCCCACAATTTTTTTTTTCCCTTAATAAAGTAGCTTTTATATCCATCTCCTTTTCTTGAAAATTTTTCATGCTAAGTGTGTTTAAAAGTATATATATACAATATAATAAGCACATTGATTTTAAAAAAGTTCACATCCCTTTTTTTTTTGGGAAAATATTTAAAAAGTAATATCTTCTTATACATTTTTAAGATAATCTTTTTCAAAAGAGTTTTTTATAATAATTTTGAGGTAAAATATCATACCCTTTTATTAAGATATAACAACACCTAACTATTTTCTTAACTTTCTTTTTGGATTTCAACAAACGTTATTCCCGGGGGAATTTAGCAATCAAAAAAACAGGTAAGTGACCTGTCCCCGTGACAGTTTTGAAGGTTTTTTCAAGGGACCCCTAAGCCCGTTTTATGGGTTTTGCTTGTAAATTAATTTTAAAAGTGTGCATGTAGTGAATGTAGATTTAAAAAATTTTTTATTTATAATTATTTGCTTGGGGTTAAATATAATTTTTTCTATTAAAACCGGGCCCTTGATTTTAAGCCTAATTAACTTAACAATGAATAACCAACTTTGAAAATTATAAAAGTGTACATACCATATTTTGCATTTTTCCCCTTAATACCACTTGTATGAAAGGGTAAATAAAGAGTTTTCCCTTTTTTCAAAATTTTCCCAAAATAAAGACCAAAAAAGGGGAATTTTTTTTTTGGTTTGAATGCTCAAGTAAATAGTTTTGGGGATAAGTATAAAGGGAATAAGAGAAAGCCCCCAAATAAAATCCTTGGGTTGATGGGAAATTTTGGGCCCATTAAGGGTTGAGTTTTTGGTAAAACTCCCCCAAAACCCAAGTTTGATTTTAGATTAAATTTTTCCCCATCTCGTGCTGTACCAATCAATTTCAACGAATTTGGGATTTGTTTTTGCCTTGCAAAAACACCCAAAAGGACTTAGTTTTTTTTATTTATTATATAAAAAGGCTTATCCCCTTTCTACTTACTAAGGGTATGATTTTACCACCCCCTTATAAACTTTTGTAGGAATTTGAGAATTCCAAAAAATTATGCCATAATGTTTAAGTAGGCTTGACCAAAAATAGTGAAAAAAATGATGATATGAACATCTTTTGAAAAATTTAAAAACTCAAAAAGAGATCAATGAAAATTTTTATACCAAAAAAAAATAAAGAGAAATTGCTTTAAAAATTCCCCTTTAAAATTTAAAACCAGGGGTGGAAAATTTTCCCTTAAACTTTTAAAGTATGGGTTTTTTTTTTCAAAACTTTATAAATTTTTAAAAAATAACTCCATAGGTCGAGAATAACCCTTTAAAATTTTAATTTTTTTGTATTTTTACTTGTTTTAAAAAATATTTAAATACCAAAATCAAAGTTTTTTGGGGTTTTTATATACTAAAATTAAAGTTTAAGGGATATTTTTTACATCAAATAAAATTTAAGCTCTTATAAGGGTTTTTTTTATTTAATTTAATTAAAGTTTTGGGGGTCAAAACCATTTTTTAAAGTTTTGAAAGAAAATCCATACTTTTTTTAAAGTTTAGAGGGTTTAAAA
>JAMXBC010000807.1:0-13565 GCA_024138005.1 Lumnitzera racemosa | reverse complement strand
AGCTGAAAAAGGGGAAGCAAACCCCAAAATCCAAAATTTCAATTTATGGACTCACATAGGGAAACTCAACTTCCGGGGGAGCATATCCCCCCCATCTCTGGGCCCCTCAAGTTTCATGCTCAGGAAGATTTGTAGTACGATTATATTTTTTAACGAGAACCTTGTCGACGAAACTAGCGGTTCCATCAAAGGAATCGTAAAATAAGCTATTGTGTTGAATAGAAATTTTACCGTAGACCTCCCTTCCTTATCCTCGGGATAATTATCTATAAAGAGCTTATTGATCTAAGCAAGTTTATCCCACCTTTTCTCCAGCTATCAGTCGAATTTACCTAAAGAACAAGTTGTCTCGTTCCTTATTTGGGGGGTGCAAATGGCCTCATCTTGTTACCTCAGAATCAGAAAGCATACGTTGATGAGCAATTTTGCAAACCATACCTAAATGGTTATGTGAAATGATACAACACAAATCGAAGAATTCGATTTTGAAGATAAGGAAACGAATGAAAGTTTAAGATGTGACTAGAGAGGCCAATTTTGAATGTGATATTACTTTATATAAGGACGATTCATCCTCGTAACTGCAAATCAGCTTTTGACAGAAATGATGTGCTAATAGGGTAATCCATAGATCTCTGACTGTGTCTCGTGATACAAATCGGAGGGCTAAAAACTCTTTGATAGTTATTAAGCCTGCAACAAATAAGGGACCTAGTCGATAGATGTCATGCCTCCAATTTCTTGGTTTCTCGAATGGGGGGGAGTTTAGAAATGGCGACTTTTTTTGTGGATGTGATCTATCCTACTTCCTGTATTACTTGGCATAAATTTAAAGAATCTCTCCCCATTCGGCCTCTAATGCAATATTATGTGTAACCCCCCTTTGTCGATTGCTCGACACAGGATTTAGGGTACAAATGTTGATAGTTAGTTTTTGTTCATCTAACACTTGTCCTTTCATCAATCTAGAAGCTGCGTGACTAACTCTTTCGGCATTCACATTGCATAGATGATATACGGCCTTTATGCTGAGTATAAGAAGCACCTTGGTTTGAATTTAAGTTTTGTGGTACAAACAGTTATCATAAAACGGTTAAATTACACAACTGCCTACTACTCTACATATGGGGAGATGTTCAAGTCAAGAAACTTAATGTGTCTTAACATTATCTCGACAACTGCCTTAGACACTACAATCATTTATAAATATCGGGAAAAAACTCTATAAGGGGTCTTAACACTTCTAATTTAACATATTTACTCTACTAAGTTATCTTCTGACTTAAGCATCGGACTGGCGCACCGAACGTCCTCAGTACTAAGTATTTCACTTTCTTTACAGGATTTTTGCTCATCATAAAATTCACTAACAGCATTACTTGAGCCTATAAAATTTTTTCCCCCTAACTGCTTGGTAGACATCTCAAAGTCACCCTAAAAAAGGGGAAGGTCCTAAGACTTACGCAACATTTCCTTATACTTATTCTTTATGGTGTTATCTTTCAATGCTTTTTAGGGTTTCTACTTAGGCCTTGCCCATCTGGTCCATCGCGAGATATGGGTGACCAAATGGGAACGAGCTGAGATAAAAACTTCCTGTACAGCCTTAGCAACTTTTTCTTCTTTGGGATTGATAACCCTGACCCACTTCTTTAAGGGTCTTCCTCTTCTAGCCATTCGTTTCCTCCCCTACGCTATCTTTAATAGGAGTAAGGAGTTCCACTACCTCTTATTCTCCACCTTCGACTTTTAATGACAATGGAATCAAATAGTAGGGTAAGATAAAAGAAAAGAGGCACTATAGAAATGAGCTCTATGATGGTTAAAGGGGCACTAATTGGGATCCCCTAATGCAAGTATGATGGCCTTATTCTACTAGTCCCCTTCATAGATGCCTTCAATTTTGTTGCCTTACCCTTCAGTTGGTAACCTTCCTTAATTCTTTGCATTGAACCACTTATTGGACACTTTTCCTAAGCAAGGGCAGAGATGACTAACTCCTCACCTATAGAGAAGCAAATAAACAACTCAATTGAGCATTAACATATTACAAGTATTCATAAACCCTGTTATGACTAATACAGGTAAGGAGGACTCCCTATTCCTTAGAAACACGATGAAACGAAGTATAGCTTCATGCAAGCCTATGTTGGACAAAAAATGAGTCAATTCACATTGAGATGGACCTATACCTTCTAGCCACTTCTTCAAAACAGCCTTCTCCATGCTTGGAAGAGTTAAAAGATTGATAAAGTACAATATCTCCACATCATATCCTTAGCATTAATTTCTTTATCATGTCTTAGAGCCATGAAGGCCTCGATCTCTAACATAGTCTTAGCATTGTTTAGGCTAAGTTTCTTTTAGGTCCCAATTCAGACTAATGGAGTCCATCGAGTCTAGAAGTTTGCCTCTTTAGGCAGCTCTACCACCAAGAACTCATCTTACTAGTTCTACATGGATGAGTCTAGGCTCTTAAATAGCTTCTTACTCTAGCGGTTCTAGAGATAGGTTCGCTCATTCAGTACCTTCCACAAATAAAAAACAATTGAAGAACTCGAGTGTGGCCCTCACCATCAGTATTCACACAAGGCCTAGAATGCCTTTAACAACTCCACCCATTAAGACATATCTAAGCGAGGCAATAGCGATGATAATCAAATAGCCCCCTCTTAAAGTCCATGAAGGGGAGGCGTATCCCATACACAAGGGACTTCTTAGGCATCGCGAACCACTTCCTTGACAGTAAGGCTACCCTCTCATCTTACCTCATTAACCGCACCACCAAGCTAGAGAATCACCCACAATAAGGTTATTAAGGATATAATTTACTGTAATGGGTTTGCTTTTGCATTCTCGACTACTTGGACCCTTACCGACCTTAAGCCTATGATATGTTTCAATGGCCACGACAATTAGTTGCACAGATAGGTGTCTTATGAGAGGCCCTTATAATCTCTACCCCATTAAATGCCTCTAACATCCTCCTTGTCTCCTTATCCACCTATGCCAGCGTAGATGATGAGGCCCCTTCATCCCTTCTTAGGCAACGAGGGGAAGTAGCACTTGTCGCCTTAGAGTTTGAAGACGTTATGTTGCATTGGGGTAAAGCTACTTTACATAGGTTTGTTCTTGAGACATTCAACATGATGATAAAAAGTAGAAAAAGGAGAACTTTGTTGATGAAGCAGAAGTAGAAGATGAAAGGAATTATTGAAGTCATAATAAGCAAGTGAGATATGAGAAGTTACAAAAGAGTTATCTACATAAGATTAATGTGTTTATAACCAAATGCTTTGGAAAGCAAATCAACAATTTTAGGATCTGTATAAACACAAATACCCTACCACACCATGATGCAAACATGTGGGAATGGTTTTGATTAAACAACCTCATTCAAATGATAAGACAACTGCAAACGTATGTACGACTATATAGATATGAAAGTTGTCATGTTAAATTAACTGCACCATAAAAACATGTGCTAAGATAGGAATTCAAAAGGTTAATTCCTCGAGAAATTTTACAAAGGCCCCTTTGGTTTCCACATCTACTACGGCACTTTAGTACAAACATATCAACCCAACTTAGCTCCACATTGCCAAATCAACGTGCTTACCCTAATAACATGAGCACTTCTATAAGATCACCTCCTCTACCCAATGCTCCTCATAGTACAAAGAGGTCAGTCTTCCTAATCATTACCTGGTACTTAAGTACCCAGCTTGCCTAAGGGAATAAGTAACTTAGATTGCCTTATCTAGCGTAACCCAAGGTACATTCAACTTGGACTACTACATCAAGCATCCACTCAGCTCGACCTTAGGACATGCATGTCAGTCACTTCTGTAAGGGTGCTAGCACAGCAGTTTAACCTCTAGATCACTATGCTAATACGGAACTTCAGGTCCAGCTCAATCATGTGCTAAGGGACCCATTCTTCCTCTCTCCTTGCCTCCAACGCAATGAGACTACGAGGGGTTGGAGGGCTGCAAGGGGGGAGTGCAAGTTTTGATAGGATATTTAGACTTGAGCCTTTCCATCTTATAGCGGCTTACTTAAACTTGTGGCTTAACATGCCTCTCTTTAGATCCAACCTCTTAATCCACCTAGTCAACCTTCACTAAAGCCCCTTGCATAGCGTACTAGTTACTACAATTCACAATAGCTAGAAAATAGTAGATAAGGCTTGAAGACTGGATCAACAGCCACCTCTTTTAAATCAGGATCACATCAACTATACAACTCCACTATGATACAAACTTATGGATGAAGACACGAACCCAATATTACGCAAAACCAAAGGGGTAGGTCCAAGCCGCAAGATGGCTTGCAAAATAAATGATATTCGAAGGTTAAAAGGGGGTTCCCGTACACCAATGAAGGATATGATACACTAACGCCTTACATGAGCTCAGGTCACACTTGATATGATGCACAAGTATGGCTGGAGGTCACTCGCTACTAGTCCACGCTCAAATGGGCTAGATAAGAGTAGCTCAAGAGTAAGAGTGATACTTAGCTCGAGAGTGAAAATGTTCAGTGTATTTTCTGTATATCCGATGTCCATAACTTTCATAGTATGAAAGTATTTATATCACCCTGTTAGGGTAAATCCTAAGTGACAAAAATTACAAAAAGAATGGTCCTTATTTGCTAAAACATAAGAAAAATAATTTACAAGGGAAATATGAAATCATGCAAAAGAAGGAACGTGGGCATCCTTTGTCAAAAAGGACAGTACGAATGTCAGTAAAGGACAATGCACACGCGTTTTTACTATGATTCTAATAGTATTGGGTCCAAGCAGGAGTAAACCTCTATTCAGGCCTGCTCAACATCGAAAGGGGCTAGATTAAGGTTGGTTCAAGGATGGCTTGCATTGGGTTTGACCTCAGATGGTTAGCTCCTAACAATTACGCTTAGCCTTGGCACAGTGGAGATTGTTGCATTCTGCTTTGGCACTAAGACTTCGGCTTTGTAGAGGGTTCGGCTTGGCATGATAGTTCATCACCTTCGGTAACATCTTGGATGGCATAGAGAACAAGTAGCCTGGTAAATCGGACTGGGACAAGCGTTACTCTCAACACTTAACTCACCTCAGATAGCTCGATAAACCACCTGAGAGAGCCCTGGGCTTAGGAATATGTAATCGATCCTTAATCCCTATCATCCCCTCCAGGTTATTTGAGATTTGGGATCAAATTTGGTTTAGGCCCTGTAAACCCTACTTTTAGAGGGCCTAAGACTCAATTAAGAGTACTTTCCCGAATGTTCCTAAAGATCAACTAAACTAAAAAACTTAAATTTATATTTAGAAACGAATTAAATTTTTACAATTCAAAAGCCAATTATCGAGAAAACCTGAGCTTGAAGAACTACGAGCTCTAAAGCTACTAAAAACCGTAAACCTTAAAGCCATTAAGGAATTTTAACCCTAAATAATTAATCGATAATTTAATTTGAATAATTTCATCCAACTTTAGAGAATTTCACAATTTTCATGAAAATCAAATCATAAATTACAAAACAATGTAGGATAGAAATCCTAAAACAATTTTCTATAAGGCTATGTCCTTATCTTGATGTATAAGCCTTTACACATAAATAAGTAGACCAACCAATCACCTTAGATAACTTATCAATTGAGAGTTGGAATCAATTATCAATAGATAACTTATCAAAATCTAGTGATAAGACAATTTCCTTATCACCTCTTCACTTATACAAAATATGGACAATTTTTCACAAGAATTAATAAGCTTACTTTAATAAAAAAGACAAGACCACTCCATGGCATGTAAGGACTTAAAATGGCAGATCTAAATAAGGGGAGAAAGGGGGGCCATGTATTGGTCATTCACCCATCAATCACTTTCTCTTACACATCACTATTCATCCCTTAATGCTTACATCATCAAGAGTTGCAATTGTTGACTTTATGTAAGCTACAAGACAACACATCCAAGACATTTAAACACTCCTTCTCTCTCCATTTCCAACCGGCCATACTCTTCCTCATTTCTTTCACTTTCAATTTCACTTTCACTTCATCATTCTCTCTTTTGAAACAAACATAAAAAGGGAAACAACCTTACCCCACAAAATCAATTTTTCTCCCATTTGAAAGCTTCAACTCACGGCATTTTTTTTTCCTTTGCACTTGCGCCATTTTCTTTCATCATTTAAGACATTAAGACCATTAGAATCTTCCATAAACCCCTTTCCAAAAGACCAAAAGATTCGGGTTTCAAAAGGTAAGCAAAAACGAGGAAGCAAAGTTAAAGGCTTAAGAGGAACCTTAGTGCACAACCACCAAACTTTGCGTTAAGGACGAGTAAGTAATTCTTGTGATGTGTGGGTTGATATTTGTTAGGAGACTTGGATTTCTTGAAGATGCAAGAAAGGTTTAAGTTGTTAGAATGTCCAAAAATCGTTTTAAGAAACCAACCACAAAACCCTTGCATGAAGTTGAAATATGAGCATGTAAAGTTGGTATTTTGTGAAGACATTTGTTTAATGTTTTGAATGGAAGATTTTAAGCTAAGGAAACCTTGAAATGAGAACTTTAATGGAGGATATGCATGCTGGACATGAGGGTTCCATGGCCATTTGAATGTTGATTTTGTTTCCATTTAGTTAAACATGCTCAAATTTAGATTTTAAGTTAAGGAAAAATCCATCACATGAAGTTTTATGAAGAAACCAACTTTGTATGACATGAGCCATGATATGGGAGTTGTATTAAGTATGAGATCTTTTATTCTTTATGTGGAACATGAGTTAAAGGATCATTTGATGGAAGGAAACTTAAGTTAAGATTTGTACCCATATTGCATACGGGAACAGCTGGCTTAACAAAAGATGGGAAGGGCTAAGAATAGGTTTCCTAGGATTGGACTAGCTATGCCTCATATATTTATCTTTCTTAAGTTTATGGGTTATAGGCGCTGGAGACCCAACCCCCAGGGAGTTTGTGGTTTTTAGGGAGTGTTTTTCTCCCCCAAAGTAAGGGTTTTTTTAAAAATGATTTTTTTTGATAAAAATATATTATATTTTATATTACTTCGTCAATCCGGGCCAAGGCATGCCCGTGGTAAGTCTCGGGTAGAGACGGGTTGGAGCGATCAGAGAGCGAAGAGGATATATTTTTGTAATGGAATTAGATACTTTCATGTATTTATGCATTACTTAGATTTTATGCAGTTCCGTTATGAACTGCATTCGTTTGTAATATTGTTTTGGGTGGGTCTTACGAGCCCACACAATTAGTTAGTTTATAACATAGAAGTAATTTTAGTTAAATTGCTCTATATTACTTGTCTATGGGCCTAGTGGTAACGTAGAGTGGAAGGAGCCTTGTGTGTCGTATGAAAGGCCTATGATCAGTAACGGGGTTGATAATAGACCTTTATACGGTATACGGCGACCTATCACGACAACGATACTGTTGGGTGTTATAGGCCCAACTTACTCTTCTTCAAGAGTGTAAGGTTGGAGGTCGGCAATGTTAAAAGAGTTTGAGACTCCATGTCCTTTAGGTAATTCAATCCTATAGGCATTAGGATCGATCTTTTCAAGCACCCTGAAAGGTCTATCGGCTCTTGGAGACCACTTGCTCTTCCTCAAGTTTGGGAATCGTTCCTTGCTAAGGTGTATCTAGAATAAATCGTCTGACTGAAATTCTCTCTTCTTCTGGCCTTGGCTTCGCTTCTCAAGCTTAATAGCAGCTCGACCCAGTTGCTCTACAACCTTTTGGTGCATGGTTTTAATGGCTTCTACTTTCTTGATGGCTGGCTGGTCACTACCATCATTTCTTAATTGGGTACTTGGTCCAATAGGATCTTGGGGTTGAACCCATAGGTGTCTTCGAATGGAGACATGCTTGTGATGTTGTGGTAGTCCAATTATAGGCGAATTAGATGATTAGTAGACACGGATCCCAATCAGCCATGTTTCATCCGATACCGACTGGTAACAAAGTTCCTATAGTTCTGTTGACAACTTCGGTCTGCCCATTGGTTTGTGGATGGCAGGACATGTTGTATAATAACTTGGTTCCTAGTCGCCTCCAAGGTATCCTCCAAAAGTGACTCATAAACTTAGGGTCTTAATCCTAAACTATGGTTTCTAGGCATGCCATGAAGCTGAATCACCTCTTATAAGAAAAGAAAAGAGATAGCCGAAGCATCGTTAGTCTTGAAACAGGCATGAAATATGCCATCTTGCTAAATCGATCCATAACCACCATAATGAGTCTTTCCCTTAGGACGTCCTCGGTAATCTAGCATAAAGTCCATACTTAACTCAGACCATGGTTTGGTTAGGATTGGTAAGCTTAGTAGTATCCTTATTCGACTCACCTCTTCGCTTTTCGACAGGTCATACATTTTTCTAGCATGGATTAGACATCTCTCTTCATCCTTTGCCAAAAGAATCTAAAGGATAATACCTCATAAGTTCATCGCTAGCCAAAGTTTCCTTTCAATCCCCCTCCATGCGCCTCGTTACTAGCAATTCTCACATAGAACAGGTAGGGATACATAACCACCTCTTCTTGAATAAGTATCCATCTTCCCTGTAATAGTCATCTAGCATCCGTCCTTCCTCACAACAAGCGTAGACAGGGCTAAAGTGTGGGTCTTTGGCATACAAATTCTTGATGGTTGAAAAACCAAGTAACCTCGTGTGCAGTTCTGTCAGAAGGTATCCTGTCTCGATAGGGCATTAGCCACGACATTATTTTTTCTGTTCTTGTATTTTATGACATAAGAAAAACCCTCCATGAACTCAAACCACTTAGCTTGTCTCCGAGACAACTTTGGTTGGCTCTTTAGATATCTCAAGGATTCATGATCGGTGTAGATCATAAATTCCTTGGGCAACAGATAGTATTGCCACGCCGTTAGGGCTTGAATTAAGGAGTAGAACTCCTTATCAGAGACGAAGTAGTTGAGTGCAGCTTCGAAAGTTTCTTACTGAAGTAATCGATAGGTCAGCTTTCTTGCATTAGCACAATACTTATGCTTAGTCCAGATGCATCATACTCTACTTCAAATATCTTGTCGAAGCTCAGTAAAGCTAAGATAGGGTTATAGGTAGCCTTTCTTTAACTTCCTCAAAACTACTCCTTTCTTTCGCCCCCATCTACATTCAAAATTCTTCTTTTAGAGTTCAATGAGTGGGGCAAACAATCGCACTGAAGTTCTTGATGAATCGACGATAAAATGATGCCAGGCTGTGGAAACTTTCCACATCGATAGAATAGTCGGTTCAGGCCATTCTATGATCGCTCTTATCTTTTCTTCATCTACTCAGATATTACCTCCATTCACAACAAATCTTAAGAAGATCACCTCAAAACGACAAAAGTCATACTTCTTTAAATTGGCGTAGAGTTTTTTTAGCCCGGAGTTTTGCAAGCACTTGTTGGAGATGATCTCCTTGAGTCTCCAAGTCAGGACTATGCACCAGAATGTCGTTAAAATAAACCACGACAAAACTTCTTAGTAATTCTCGGAGCACATGATTCATAAGTCGCATGAATGTGCTCGGTGCATTGAATAGTCCAAATGGCATTTTAAGCCATTCATATAAACCATGTCATATCTTAAATGCAGCTTTCATTCATCTCTTTTACACATTTGAATCTGATGGTATCCAAATTTGATATTGATCTTAGAGAATACTCTTGCTACACTTAACTCATCTAGCATATCATCAGGCTTGGGATGGGATACCTATACATGATAGTGATTTGATTAATGGCTCGGCTATCCACACACATCCTCCAAGAACCATCCTTCTTTGGCACTAACAGGGCCAATACAATATAGGGGCTTAGGGACTCACGCACATACCCTTTCTTCAAGTGGTCATCTTACTTGCCTCTACAACTCAATAGCCTATTCAAGGTTCAGCCTATAGGTAGGGTTGTTCAGTAGTACGACTCCTGGTTACAGGTCAATTGCATGCTCGATGCTTCGGATTGGGGGTAGACCCTCTGTTAGCTCCTCTGGGAATAGGTTGGCAAAGTCTTCTCGTGGGTTTTTACCTCGATTGTAGCTCTTCCTCCTCAAGTCTCCTCTTCAGAAGTCTCTTGACAAGCAGATAGGTCAATCCCTCCTACTCCATTTCTATTTTCAGTTTGACTTGGGTTAATACCAAGCCTCCTTCTTCAGGGTTTGGCTAAGTTAGGATTGCATGACTTTTGCCTACTCAGCAGTCATAGGACCCAATTTCATTCTTCTTCCTTCATGTTCTATAAAACATGTGTTCCTCCTATTGTCATATATAACTACTCGGTCGAACATCCATGGTCGTCCAAGTAAAAGGTGGACATACTCATAGGCAGCACATCACAAAGTACTTCATCCCGTTACCGGCCTATACAGATCAGCATGGACACCTATTTGTTCACTTGTAAGGCTCCCTTATCATTGAGCCAATGAAGCTTATAAGGTTTCGGGTGAGGCATGGTTAGTAATTTCAGCTACTAAACCATAAATGCAAAAGCTGCATTGGTGTAGCTCCCATTGTCTACAATCAGTGCGCATAATGATTCATTTACTTTGTGCCCAATATGGAAGAGATTTTCCCTTTGCTCGTCTTCAAGCACAGGACTGATACTCATTGTCCTCTTCAATACTAGAGCAGTCGGCATGAAGTTGCCTTCCTTATTGTAGATAACTTCCTTCTCAGATAGCTCAATCTATTCTTCGTCCTTCAACTCCTGTACTTCCTCATCAATATTATTGACCTCAACGGTTGGCACCTTGCCTCTAATCACCATTGGGTCCTTGTTTGGACACTAAGCGGCCATATGTCCAAAGCTTTGGCATTAAAAACACTTGATTTCACTTGTCTTCCTCCCTGAACTCTGGCCTTTCTCAAACTTTCTCGATGGTTCCTTCTCCTATGCTCGAGTAATTTGAGCATGTCGAGTCTCAGTGACCTTGCTTGGTTCCATTCACATAAGTCTGCTCGAAATAGTTCAGGTACTGCCAGGACAGTTGACGTTTGGCTGAAATCTTCCTGTTTGGAGCTTTTCTATCCTTGGCGGCTTGGATTGCATCATCGAACGTTCTAACATTTAGGGTTTTTAAGACATCCCCAATCTCATACTTCAATCCACCAATGAATCAAGACATGGTTCAATCTTCTAGCTCCATAACTTTGCACCGAATCATTAACATTTGGAACTCCTTAACGTAAGCGTCCATACTTGACGCTCCTTACCTCAGTTCTTGCAATCTCTTGAAGGCATCCTATAGATAATACTCACATAAACCTCTTCCACATAACTCTCTTCATTTCATTCCAACTCTTAATCTCTCACTCTCTTTCCCTTCTTCTAGTGGCTTGTGGTTCTTCCACCATAAAGCGGCATAACCGGTGAACTCCAACACAGCTAGCCTAACCTTTTCATTTTCAGGTACTTTATGGCATTCAAACTACTATTTAATCTGATTTCCCTAATCTAGGTAGCCTTCAGCATCACTACTTCTAGAGAAACTCAGAATACGCATCCTCCATCCCTCAACCCTAAGGGCTCGTACATTCCTTTCCTTAGATTTATAGTACTCTTCTACTTCATCACCTCCTTTTGCTTCCTCCTCAATCTCTTCAAGTGCTAGTCTTCATCTAGCTTCCCTACTAATTCCTTTAGTTCGCGGTGGTCAAGCTGGAACTTTTTCTTGGCTAAACTGACCATTGCCTTAGCCTTGTTGTTCGCGTTCCTTAATGGGGCTGTTTCTAGCTCACTATCTGTCTTCTTAGATGACAGTCACTAGACTAACTACCAAATCAGTAAGGGTATCCAAGCGGTCACCCACTGACTGCGGTGAGGAGCTTCCTTCTTGTCCTTGACCATATCGAGTATCACTTTCTTGGTTTCCTAAGTCCCTTGCAAACTTGAATATGGCATTGATGATTACTTCATAATGATGATTTCCTAACAAATATACAATCACCCACACTTGTTTTGGCGTATCAAAAATAGGTGAAAACAGAATACAAAATACTTCTCACTACTAAACTTTAAAGCTAACAATAGAACCAATTTCACACGAGAGCGTGCCAAACTATTAAAAGAACACAATAGCAAAATCCAGCTTCATACATTGCCAAGCTTTGATACTAAGATGATACGAACTTGTGGATGAACATATAAACCTAATATCACGCGAAACTAAAGGGTTAGGTCTAAGCCACAAGATGGGTTGAAAAATAATTGATAGTCGATGGTTGAGCAGGGGGTTCCCGTACACTGACGAAGGATATGACGCACCAACAGGTCACATGAGCTTAGGTAACACTTGATATGACGCACAAGTATGGTTGAAGGTCACTCACCACTAGTCCACACTCGAATGGGTTAGATAAGAGTAACTCAAAAGTAAGAAGAATACTTAGCTCGAGTGTAAGAAAAACACTTAGCTTGAGAGTGAAAAATTTCAGTGTATTCTTTGTATATCTAATGTCCTTAACTTTTATAGTATGACAGTATTTATATCATCCTATTAGGGCAAATCCTAAGTTATAGAAATTACAAAAAGAATGGTCCTTATTTGCTAAAAACAAAAAAGAATAATTTACAAGAAAAGTATAAAATTGTGCAAAAGAAGGAACGTGGACATCCTTGGTCAGAAAAGACAGTACGGATGTCAATAAAGGATAGTGCACGCGTGTTTTTGCTGTGATTCTAACGGTATAATGGTCCAAGCAGGAGTAGACCTCTGTTCAGGCCTGCTCGACGTTAGAAAGGGCTGGACTAGGGTTGGTTTAGGGATGGCCTACATTAGGGTTAGCTTCGGATGGTCGGCTCCTGATAGTTATACTCGACCTCGGTATAGTGGAGATTGCGCATTTTGATTTGGTGTTGAGACTATGGTTTAGTGGAGAGTTCAGTCGCATGCTGGTTGATCACCTTCGACAACATCTTGGATGGCATGGAGAGCAAAGTATCTTGGAAGATTGGACTAGGATAAGCACTGCTCCTCGGCACTTAACTCACCTCAAGCAGCTTAGTGGACCACTTGAGAGAGTCGTCGAGCTCGAGAATGTGTAATCAGTCCTTGATCCCTATCATACTACCCATGACTCATGGCGTGCCATTGGTGCATTAATGGTCCCTCAACTTCCAGTAGTCCTCCTCTATAAATACTAGCCAACCTCTTAACGGTAAACTACTGAATCACTTTGCACACTTAGCCAACTCTTTGCATACTTACACTTCCAACCTCCAAACACTAGCTTAAGCATTGAAGTGGTCATAGTGGATAACCCCTCGGTATTCGTCATTATGTTCTCTTTTGCAAGTTATTAGTCAAGCATGAAGTCCAATTCACTTACTATTATACCGACCAAATCCTATAGATGACATTGTCAAAGACTTGCCAACAATCAATTTTCAAAAGGACAATGTATGCTAAGTATGTTAACAAGGAAAACAAACCAAAACATCATTGAAATCAAAAAATGTTATCTCTACTCTAAGCTCCATAGCAATTGCACAATGGATTTATTTGGTCCTACATGAGTTTAGGTGAGAAGAAAAAATTTTT